>CM070745.1:15812408-15967408 GCA_036346245.1 Bonia amplexicaulis | reverse complement strand
AAGCAATAGTAACTGACCGATCAGTTCGTGCATAAAGGGAACCGTATTTGACTGCCGTTTGTTCGGTCGTTAACGCAAAGGGGTCTCTGCTCACCGCATGCAGCTGGAAATCGTAGGCGCGTGACGCACGGCTCGCCGGCGAGATTTCAAGCCGCGTTTACCGAAGCGACGCCGACGTGCAAACCAAACCACTAGGCCACACACACCGGCTGCCTCGGTTGCGCGGCGAATGTTTAAGAAATGCATGCGTTTTTCTGTGGAGTGTGATGGAGAGGTGAAGTCCTCGGGTACGACTTGTTCCGGATGTGCTTTTGATTTTAACCTGCAGAATCTGACATCTGCTACCTGCCAAAGAGAAAGGCTTGAAGAACTTTGAGATATGGCACGCGGTGCTGATAGTCGGAGGCATGTTTTTCCTCGGACAGGTGGTGATCATGATCATCTGTATTCAGAAAAAGCCCAATTGTCCTGGCTCGTGCCAAGATTTTGCGTGGTGAAGTACGGGACAGGGACGGCATGCTGGTTTGAGCTTCTTTTTTTTTACTTTTTGATTTTTGAATTTCTGCTCCTTTGTATTATTCGTAATGATATAGCTTTTTATTTTTTATTTTTTAAATTTGTCACGTTGAAAAAACTAACATAAGATACATCACATCTTTAATCGATCCAGTAAAAAAATAAAAGTTTGAACTTATAAATTCAAACGAGCATCACCTTAGGCCGAAAGCTCGCTCAACATTCAGTCCGGCCGTGCCGGTGCCGCGCCGGCGAGCAGGCGACGCGCGCCGGCACGGTCATGACGGCCGGGACCCGGGGGATTGCCCACCCGCAGGACGTGCCGGACGGTTGCCTGGTACGGCCCCACGCAGCAGGCAACGAAAGGAGACGGCCGGGGACAGAGACTGGCAGGCCTCCGACCACACGTAGGATGGGCGGGAGACTGCTGCTACTGTCGTGGGCTGCGGGCGGGCAGCGCCGGAGTGCTATAGGCCGGGCCGTCCCAGAGCGCGCGGCCCGAGTGTAGAAAGGCGGCCGAGCGGGCGTGGTCTACTTCCTGCCGTCGCATGAATAAACCAGCCATAATGGATTGGATATCTAGCGAGCTTTCTTACGTGCAGAGATCCGGAGCAGCTGCTCGATCCTTTTCACTTCCATTGGCTTCATATGCACGAATACTCCAAATTGCAATTACGTCAGCAGGGAGAGAAAGAGAAAAAAAAAATCAAAAGTAGTAGTACGTGAAGGCCCACATATACTTAGATCGATCTCGATCATCGTCACATGCGTGTCGCACGATATATAACAGCTTGCTACACAGGGTGCACCGGAGGGGAGGCTAGCATTGGTTTTCCAAAGCGTTCGGTGGACCGTGTTCCTCCGTCTACCGACGGGATATAGGGTGGCTTTTTTTTTGTTGGGTATTGATATAGTGTGTCCTGCTTTGGGGAGCATTTTATAGGCAACCTTAGATACCAGTTTCCTATTCTAAATTAACCATCATATAATAGGAATTAGCATCTGGTCTCTACAAATATAAAAATATGAGTCCACGACTTATTGCTATTATATGCTTGAGCCCTAATGTCTAATAACTTTAGTTGATCACTTAATTTGTGGATCAACTTTTAGAATAGCATGATACACGTATGACATGTAAGTCCACCGAAAATTTTCCAACATAAAGGGAGGATCGAAGGAACAACTGGTCACGTTTAATTTACTTCATCACCGTCTTCACAGATAAGCAGGGAAAAACTTCAACGGAGTTTACCCGAGTACTTGACACGAATCACAGCACCGCCTGCTACACTCTTTCTCACCACCATGGACTTCCGCGTGTTCTTAGCGTTGCTGAAGCAACGCTCGCTCGTAATGCGCGGGCCGGACGACGACGGAAAAAGGATCTTGGCTCGTAATGTCTGTCTTCTATTTGCGTCCGATCTCCCTAAGCCACGTGGGCCTTGCCCATTGGTTGGTTCACTTGAGCCGCAACGGGTAAACATGCATGAAAGCCAGCTTTCTTACGTCATTACGTGCAAAGATTCCGAGCAACTTGCTCGATCTTTTTTCACTTTCATTAGTTCCATAGGCAGAAATAAATAACAATTACGGCGGCAAGGAGAGCGGAAGGGGAAATATAAGCGAGGGCAACTGCCTTGTGTATACATGGAAGGCCAAGCTAATAAGCTAGGCCACATATAGAACCACACCAAGTGTACGTAGCATCTACAAACCGCATGGGGAGAACGCCGTGCAAGTGCTGCCACCACGAGGCCGAGGTGAAGAAAGGTCACTGGGAGAAGGAGGAGGACGAGAAGCTCAAGGAGTACATGTACACCCGTAAGCACGACGGCGGGCGCATCAGCTGGCGCGGCCTGCCCAAGAGCGCCGGGTTGAACCGGTGCGGGAAGAGCTGCCGCCTCCGTTGGCTCAATTACCTCCGGGACGGCATCAACCGCGGCAACTTCACCGCCGACGAGGTGGAACTCATCATCAAACTCCACTCTCAACATGGCAACAAGTAAGATGAAAACTACTCATCATATGTATACACTCTCCCTGCCTGTGCTAGTTGTGCTAGCTAGTTTCATGCCTACGTACTTTTGGGGTTCGATCTGCATGTTGATCACCTTTTTATTTGATACTAAAGCTTTTGAGTTTGCTAATCGTTTGATCTATGATATATACGCCCTGTTAGATGGTCGACGATTGCTGGGCACCTTGAGAACCGGACGGACAACGAGATCAAGAACTTCTGGAACACGCACATCAAGAAGAAGCTGCTGCGCGACGGCATCGACCCGGACACGCACCAGCGGCTGCCCCCTGACGTTCTCAACGAGCCCCTCCCTCTCCTCACTCACCCCGGCCTCAACAGCTTGGTCCCGACTGCCCACGCGGCGGCCGAGGGGGCACGCCTCCATGACCTAGCCGGTGTCCCGATCGTGTGGCAGATGCAGATGCTGCAGGTGCAGCTGCTGCAGGCCATCGCCTCCCACACTGTTAGCAGTAGTAGTAATACTACTGCTGTGGCCAATACACCTCCTGCAGCGGTAGCAAATGCCATGCTTGGATACAGTACCATGTATCCAAACTTCCAGGATGATATGAACATCCCGTCACGTGCAAACTACCCGGTTTATTCCCGCGACGCCTTTGCAGGGCATGAAATGGCGAAGCAGACGACCAGCACTAATACTGCTCCGATCTTCAGCTCCTGTGCAGCACCAACTACTCAGTGCTGTGGTACTACTGCTATGGCAGATGCCACTTCGAGCTCCGGTACCGCATTCCCAAACTACCTGCAGGACACTACGTACATCTTGCCTCCTTCAGATTTCCCAGGCTTCGTCTGCGATACTAATTCAAATGTTGCAAGGCAAGAAATAGTCATGCCACAACTGAACAAAAGTACTACTCCAGTAGTGTTCAACTCGTATGTTGCAGAATCGACTGCCCAATACTCTGCTGCCTTGGCGTCTGCGACCTCTCCGCAGCAGGTCTCAGCCGGCGCCACTGACGGGCCGGCGCAGGAGGGCATGCGGCAACAGGACCTTCTCCCCCTGCTGGATGAAAGCTGGTCGGAGATATTTGCAAGGTCATACCATGTTTGAAATTAAATCAATATGGATGCATGTCTTGAACATGCATCGAATCCATGTGAACATCCGAGAATATTCAGGCATGACTGTGTGTTTTTAATAAGATATTCAGGCACTGTATGAATAGTAAGAATAAGGATCGGATGTTCGCTCAGTACTGAAGTTGTATTATCGGAATAATTAGTTGGAATGTAACTATTTGCTATTTCCATTATCAATCTTCTCCCTGTTAATGGGTGGTTCCTGACCACCTAATTAATAAGAGCTTATGTAAAAGATGTTGGGAGGGTGTAAATATTTGGTTGACGTTATCCCGAGACCTGGGCATTTTCCAGGCCAAATGGCCTCATTCCGAGCCGGGACGAACCAAACTATTATAGTTGAATTGAATTCTGTTTGATTTCACTAAGGTGTAACACAATAATTTGTTAATTAAAAAAATACCAAGACACATCTTAAAACTTAATTGAACTAACATGATCGTTGTAAGTAAAGCCCATATCATGCTATATATTCTACGTGAGTGAGATGCTATGTATATGGACCGAGTTATCTTTTACGAAGTCTGTATGGTAATACACACACACACACACACACATATATATATATATATATATATATATATATATATATATATATATATATATATATATATGACATAAACATCGGGTTTAATTAGATTTATTTATGTAGTAAATAAAATAATTAACGATCAATATGAAATATGCAAGAACTCTAGCATAAAATTAGTTGGATGTCCCATAAATTAATAATACCTATAGTTGTTTGTTGGGGTTGGTGGCTAATTATCTTTGTGGACGACGTAGTAGACGTGGACATGCATGCATATGGTGCATGATATGAAAGGTGGTGAGCGTGCAGATTCTCATTGATACGATTATCCGTAGAAGCAAGTAGTACGTAGTAACTAGTGACCGCACCCCCACGACTTCGTCCCATGCATACCAAATTATTAGCAGGCTAGCATCACGGTTAAATAGAAGGCAAAACCAAGTTGACCCGATACTATCAAACGGCGAACTTTTTGAAACGGCGAACGCCAACTTTTCAAACTCAACTTTTCTGACATACGAAGGACGGCCCATCTCATTCTACGTATATCTTTCCACAACGTATGTTGAATCCAAATGGTGTTTTTTTTTCACTGGAAAATTTCTTAAAACCGCGCATAATACATCAGGAGAGAAGTTTCGGATTAGGCGCGGCCCTTGGATCCCTCCTGGTCTGTCACGGAAGATTACTGGTATACGCAGATCCTGCAGGCTCAAATGGGTTTCGCAACTCATTGACCAGGAGAGAATGTTGGAAGAAGAATGTGAGAGGTGTATTTATTTTTGTTGTGTTTTATTTTCGAAGTTTAAGTTTGATTTTGTGTCTATTGCAGTTTTTAGAGTTGTTATTTAGGCGTCCAGCGGTCTAACCGTCATGAGATGGCAATTTGACCGGTTAGTGTCAGCGGTTTGACCACCATGGAAGAGCAGTCAGACCGGTCTTTGCTTCTGTGAGACCATATGTAGATCACTCTATGTTGTGTGATGAATATTTAACTTTGCTTTTGCTTTGTTGTTGAAGTTTAAGTTTGATTTTGTGTCATTTACACTTTCTGGTTTTACTGTCAGGTGATCAGCGGTCTGATTGGTCGTGTGCAGTGGTCTGACTAGGGAGCAGTTATATCAGTCCGTAGTTGGCGGCATGTTTATTTCGGAGAGGGTATTTTCTTGTGCTATTAAGCAATCTGATCGGCCTGTGATCGACGGTTAGACCGAGGTGGTCTGACCGGCGTTCGACCAACGGTCAAACCAGTCCCCCTGTTACTGAGGTTTGACCAGGGTTCACAGGAGAGGTTAGACCGACCTTTTGCTGAATGAGTGAACTGAGTTTTGTCTTTAGTTGTGTTGTTGCTCTAGGTGCTTTTCGGGAGTCCACACCCTTGTTAGTCATGGGGGACTCCATGCATTGTGTTAATCATGGCCTGACCCTCTCTGGACCCATGTCGTGCCATGCCAGCAGCCCATTTGGATAGGTATGCTAGGAAGAGTTGAGGGGACTGAGCGAGGTGGGCAGGCTAGGGTTCCGCTCGGCCACACACTTGGGCTATAAATGCCGAGTAGCCTAGGAAGAGCGGAGTGGACAAGCGAGGTGGGCTGAAGCAAGCGGAGCCAGGTTGGCTAACGAGACATGTGGGTGCGCACCTCGTAGCTCCCCAGTCGCATCTGTAATATAATAGATAGATAATTGCTCTTTTTTTGGGCTTATGGTTTAGTTTTCTATATAACTAGCTTTCAAACAGAGCGTCTTTTTAAGACATAGTTTACAAGTTGACTGTAGTAGACACCCTCCCGATTTCATCTATATCGGCTATAATCGCACGCGGGTATCTCTCTCCATACCCTCTCTCGCGAATAGTCAGAATTCAAAAATTTAAATTAAAAAATCATAAGACATAATCTAAAAGTGCATGCTCACCCCCATGTAGTTGCAAAATGCAAGCCCGTGACGCGATAGTTTCACCTGTTAGGTAGATATCACCCCTTTTGGAAGAAATGTCACCTACTAACCGACTTATAAGCTAAACGACATACCAAGCGTCGCATGTTTAAAATCACTGCATATCTCAAGGATTCAAGGTGTCTTAGGTAAATCCTTCAGCTAGCTATGCACGACTTGTTCTTCTTCACGGACCTTTATTATATATTTGTCATCTTCACAGGCGAGTTCACCTCGAATATTTGAAGGGCCATTGGGGACATCTTTTTTGCCGAGACACAGGGACGATTTGTCATGCACGTCACTGATTGAAGATCTGGATCGAAGTAGTTTAAACAACTTCGTGGGAGAATCGATCTAGACATGATATATATATATGCTTTTGACCTCTGAATCTTTTTCCGGTTGATTTGTGTCACTAGAGGGCCATTGAATTCTTTGTTTGAGGTGCGTTGAAGGCTTGAAGCCAGCTGTGTGACTTGCTGATCGAGCCTCTCCTTCCTTCCACCTCGCTCTACTCCATCTGGTCCTCTTCCTGCTTCTTCCTTCTCTCCACTATCCCTCCCTCGAGTCTTTACCTACTATGGCTGTTTGATGGCCATCGGCTACGGATTACCTTAAACCCCCAATGCAGAGAAAGACCGGTGATACCCGTGGCGGCCGGCGCGGTAGACCAATCGGACACAATGCAGGAGATGACGCCCACCGCTCAAGGCTTCGATGGATGGCCGACGGGTGCAGTGACGTCAACGACACCCAACAACTGCAGCCTCATCGGACGTCATGGCTATCTCAAGACCACCCCCGGCCCATCTTCTTCGGCGAGGCGCCTCTAAGCAGAAGAATCCAAGGACCTAGTCGTAAATTTTGTTTTGTTCAAGGTCCATTCCGTAATATGGTGGTTACTTGGCGTACTCAACTTTCGTATTCACCGAATAATGCCATAGCTCTTGGTCCTTTAAAAAAAATCTTTGTGGAAGTGAGTGGCACTCTTTTGTTTTTTTACCTTTTACCGATGCTTTTGGACCTCTTGGTAGGTCAGCAGGTGTATATGGGCTAAAATCTAGAAACCTTGATTTTGTTTTTTTAGATTTCTCCATTGCGTCCATGATATCTTCAAGGAAGCTTTCGGTTGATTTCATGTCTGAAAAATTGTACCTAAGTAAGTTGTGGCCAGTAGTTTAAACTAGATGTTTACCCATGCATAGATTTATAAAAAAAATGCAATTTAACACCCCCTCTTTCAAAAATACTAAAATCAGTGTTAGAAACTTCGTAAATAATAGGCTGTTTCTTTTGAACTGTTACTTATGTTTTTTGGTTTATGGTTTTTCAATTCTGACTTTTCTAGAGAGAATACGAAGATAAAACAATTATATGCGATTTTAACCATTATAACTGAACTTGATATAGTATCTACTATAATTAATTTATGTCTTAAAAAATATATTATTTGAAAGTTAATTATTTTAGTAAAAATTAATAAGCTAAAGTTGGGCTGAACCCACCCAATCAGAGAGAGCGGTCCATTACAAAACACGGGTAAACGAAGCCCGACAGATTTCAGTTCGCAGGTTGCCAAGACCTACTTTTGGTCCGTCAAGTACTGATTTTCTACCACGTGGCGCGCTGCCACTGGCGGCCCGAAAGAACTAACATGTGGGACCCATATGTCAGGCCCGGACGCTCGGACCCACGTGTCGGAGACTGCCCGATGCTTTTGTGCTTCTCCTCCTCGCCCACCCGCCACTTGAGTTCTTAAACCTTCCCCCCTCGCGCCGCCGCCACCGCAAAACCCTAGTTTCCGACGGCCCGCCACAGCAGGCGCGCCATGGCTTCGTCACAGGGGCTTAAGAGGAACTACCGCTGCGACCGCTCGCTGCAGCAGTTCTACACGGGCGGGCCGTTCGCCGTCGGCAGCGCTCCCGGCTGCGAAGGCGACGCTGAGGCGTTCCTCGCGTGCGCCTGCGGCGGCGAGGTGCGTGTAGTTTCCGCCGCCGATGCATCCACCATAGGGGAGCCACTCGACGGCGACTCTGAGGCCATCACGGCGCTCGCGCTCTCCCCAGACTCCCGCATCCTCTTCGCCGCTGGGCACAGTAGGCTTATCAGGGTCTGGGACCTAGCGTCCCGCACTTGCATCCGCAGCTGGAAGGTGAGTATTTAATTTTTGTGTGTTTTCTGGCGCTTTCATGTACCGCCTTCTGTTTGAAATGCTGTATCCTGATGGTAATCGCAAGGGGCTAGGTGAATTCGATCATAGGGCGCCGTGAAGAGCACAGCTCGGTGGATTCTCTAATTTCACATTATGTGTTTGTACCTCTTGATTCATATGTTCTTTAGTCTCGAGAAGCTCATTCAGTGTCTACTCACTCACCATTCTTATGGTAATGCAGAATAGTTTGTGCTAGAAAATTTTAGAAAGCTCGTGTTTTTGGGGGTATTTCGAAACACGGTGCAACCATAGGTGCTGGAAGCTCAGGAAGCTTGCATCCATAGGTGAATCTGTCAAGTCATAGTGGGTTGTTCACATACTGATACCTGACAAACTGTTAGTTGATGGTTTGCTGAGCCGTCAGTGTGTTATAAGGGGTGCGGTTTTTATGGTAACTTAAGCTTTTAGAATGCTAGATCTTATATCTAGAGTTGTGCATCTGATCCTGTTTCGTGATGGTAAAGTCAGTGACAGAGTTGGGATTTACAAATAAATGTTAACATCTTCCACAACAAAAAAATTGTTCATTTCAGTATATTAATACTTTTTTTGGTTCCTCAGTATAGGCATGTGAGGCAAGCTCATTTATTTTTCTTATGCTGTACAGGGACATGACGGTCCTGTTATGGCCATGGCATGCCATGCTTCTGGTGGGTTGCTCGCAACTGCTGGAGCAGACAAGAAAGTGTGCGTGTGGGATGTAGATGGTGGGTTTTGCACACATTTCTTTAGAGGTCACACAGGTGTTGTGACGACCATTATGTTCCACAAAGATCCAAAACGTCTTTTGGTGAGTACAATTTTGTAGATAAAGAACTGGGCTTATTTGTGAACTGGATCAATTGAAAGTGGCTTTCTAGCTTATTGGTTTAAGTCACTTAATTACCTTCACTGAGCTCTATTTGGCTTTAATGATATATTACTTTCTTCTGTTTCTCCACATCTTCACGGTATTTTACCTCCTTTTGATAGTATAATACGACCCTTATTTGTTGGATCTCTAGTTATTTTCAGGAAGTGATGATAGCACAGTGCGAGTTTGGAACCTTGAAAGCAAAAAGTGTATTGCTGTGCTGAAAGAGCATTTTTCAGCAGTGACTTCATTGGCATTATCCGAAGATGGGCAAACATTGCTCAGTGCTGGGAGGGATAAGGTATGGTTGAAATGTTTTGAGTCGGTTCCATTAGTCAAATAGGCTCATGTATGTGATATAGCATAGATGCTGCCTATGTTTTTCAAGTTACATGTTCATATTTCTATTTGTACTAGCATATCCTCTCAACATATCACGGGCTTCATTGTATTTGTCAGCACTAGACAGCGAAAATGCTTTGTGTGTGTGTGCGTGGTTGGTGTGTGTGTGTGGGGGGTTCTAAAGCAGTTGGTATTGATTGGAATTATCAGGAAATACTAAAATAGAAGCTCTTTTGATCTGTGAATGCATCTATGTCACTATGTGCATAAAAGACACTAAGAAGAATGTATATTCCTCTGCAAGTAAAGTTTTCTGTACAGTAAGTGTTATACCATCATACTAGGTTTCAACTGTTAATATTCAGAAATTTAATGAAGAGACATAGGGGCTAGTTACTGTCATGCTTTTTATTTGTCTAGATAATTCTCCTTAGCTAGCATTCCAATATTTCTCAATACATACACTGCCATGCATTTTTTTGTCTGGAGCTACCAGCAATTTTGAGTGTATGGAACATCTGCAGGTTGTGAATGTGTGGGATGTTCGTAAGTACAGCTCAAAGAAGACAATACCGACATATGAAATGATAGAAGCTGTTTCCTTGATTGGACCAGGAAGTGGCTTCTTGGCTTGTTTGGGTGTTGAACCGGAAAATTTCAAGGGAAAAACAGATGGTTATTTTCTTACAGTTGGTGAACGTGGGATTGTCCGCATCTGGTGCTTGGAAAGGTACATTAGTCTTGTATTTACAGTTTTTTTATATACTTAGCATATTTCTGGACTACATGCAATAAATGATTTTTCTGTTATTCTACAGCGCTCTTTGCATTTTTGAGCAACAATCATCCGATGTAACCATTAACTCGGAGAATGAGGAATCTAGAAGGGGCTTTACATCTACTATTATGTTGCCAAATGATCAAGGGTTGCTATGTGTTACTGCTGATCAGCAATTTTTGTTCTATTGTTCCACGAGAACTGATGAAGGGACCTTCAAATTGAATCTATATAAACGGCTAATAGGTTATAACGATGAGATTCTAGATTTGAAGTTTGTTGGGGAGGAGGAACAATATCTTGCCGTAGCTACTAACTTGGAGCAGGTGAGCTAACCCTAAATAATCTTAGTACAGTTCTTGTGCACTTTCGTATTTCAACTTTCTCAAACCTTTTCATCCGTGTGCAGGTCCGCGTTTATGATGTTGCATCAATGTCATGTTCTTATGTGCTGTCTGGCCACAATGAAATTGTTGTTTGCCTTGACACTTGTGTCTCTGCTTCTGGGAAGACACTTGTTGTAACTGGGAGCAAAGACAATACTGTAAGTTGTGATGTCCTGTCCTGAAGATATTGCTGTTGAATTAGCATATATTTTTCCTGTGATAACTCTAATTACTGCTGAGTGCTTTCCTCTGTTGCTTTTCCTATTTTGAATGCACCTTTTTTTTCACAGGTGAGGTTGTGGGATATGGAAAAGAGAAGCTGTATTGGTATTGGTAAAGGCCATTTGGGAGCTGTTGGTTCTGTTGCTTTCTCAAAGAAATCGAAGAACTTTTTCGTTAGTGGCAGCAGGTTAGTTTGAAAGTGATAGCTGTTCCATTTCAGCTATAGGGATATTCAGTTCCTCTGTGATTTTTGTGTGCCTACAGTGATGTTTAAATCGTGACTCTTCCTGTTAGAACAATGTTTCTCTGATGTATTATTAGCATAGTCATTTGTCACTCTTGAGATTAATTGAGATGCATGTTTTGGTTTTGTGTTGCATGTGCATGGGTGGGTTTTCTTAGGAAATCTGACTTTGCCAGTTTGCCCTTTGAAATTGAGTTATTATATGTACCAGTGTAGCCATTGAATTGCTCAAGTAGTTGTCGGAGTGTATGTAGGTTACTTGAGACTTTCTTGGTCATTGCCTATTGGTATATCAGAGAAGAAGATTTTTGCATCTGTGGAGTTTGGAGAACTCCATATGTTAGACAGGTTCATCTTTAACTTTACTTGTGGATCTTAAATACTTGGCACTCCATCGCATAAGACCAAATCCTGGAATGAGCAGATCTATTCAAGACTTCAGTCTTGAGCATAAGTTTTGATTAAAATGATAGTTCCCTTTCTTGTGTATTTCTTTCTATCGTTTTACTGCTAATATTATTCTAAAATAAGATCGTCTTATTATTAGTGACCGAACCATCAAAATATGGAGCTGGGATGATACACTCAGTGATGCTGACGATGAAGTTTCTCTCAAAGCAAAGGCTGTTGTCGCTGCACATGATAAAGATATTAATTCTCTGGCTGTCTCACCTAATGACGGCCTTGTTTGCAGCGGTTCTGAGGTGAGATTGTATTATGTTAATTTTTCTTAAAGATTCCTTTGCCTTACCTCATTGGACTGTCATTTGATCTCATTATGTTGGTTCTGTAGGACCGTACTGCATGCATATGGAAACTCCCTAACCTAGTGTCCTCTGTTGTCCTTAAAGGGCATAAAAGGGGCATTTGGTCAGTTGAGTTTTCTCCTGTTGAGCAATGTGTCATAACATCATCTGGTGACAGAACAGTGAAAATATGGGCTGTTGCTGATGGCTCATGCTTGAAAACATTTGAGGGTCATACGTCAAGCGTTTTGCGAGCTTCTTTCCTTTCACGTGGAACCCAATTTCTTTCTTGTGGTAATAAGAAATAAATACATTTTAAAGCTTTTTTTTTGGTGTGGTGGGACTCTGTTGACACTGTTATTCTGACGCTCCGTGATGTAGGAAGCGATGGTCTAGTGAAGCTATGGACGATCAAAACAAATGAATGCATTGCTACTTATGATAAGCATGATGGGAAGGTATGATATCTAGCTCTGCCCTATTTGTCATTTATAATTCAAGCTGAGTATATCGGCAAACCTCTTTCTTGTCACATTACAGTTTCATTTTTTCTTCTGTATGTCACAGTGCAATGTCTATGGGACATTGACAATTAAAACACTATGTATTGAACTGCTGTTACCCATGTTTAAGATAGTTCCAAATGTTCTTGTGTTCCATCAAACCAAAACTGCTGGTGTTCTGATTCATGCAGGAGTCTTGTGAAAATGTGCAATGTAGCCGCCCCTTGTCAGTTGCCACCATATTTTTCTGTTCATTTGGAACTTGCTTGGCTTTATTAACCGGTTCCTCTTCAGACAGAATGTATGATTTTATGAAATTGCCTAATATCAACTTCAGTGTCTAACGAAAATTTTGTCATAGGGAGTTAGTTCAGAATATCACTGATAGACAATATGGAAGAGGTCTTTCTTGGCTGAATATTAAAAAGGATTTGCCAACTGACTCAGTTATTCAACAGGTTTGGGCATTGGCTGTTGGCAGGAAAACCGAAATGCTTTCTACTGGTGGAACTGATGCTGTTCTTAACCTTTGGCATGATTGTACCGTGGAAGATAAGCAGGAAGATTTCCGAAAAAAGGCAAGTGCAATATTCTATTATACTTTCAGCATAGAGCTTTGTTAGCTAGACTCTTGCTTTCATGTAATTTGCTGGGCAAACAACATTGAATACATGATCTTTAGTCCTCGTAAACAGATGTGACCTTGAGTGCATTGAATACTTGGTAGTTGGTAGATTCGGTAATTGGGATCCTGGCCTATAGCATTCTTTTTATTTTTTTTAACATAATATCATTCTTTTTATCTGTTTACCATATTCTTGATGCGTTTGTCACTTTCAAATCGGCTTGTGCATGTTTCCTTCTACAAGGCTGCCTCTATTTTATTTATGGCTCTCGGAATCTATCTACAACACTTATCTGCATTCACTGCTGTTGCAGGAGGAGGAAGTTTTAAGAGGCCAGGAATTGGAAAATGCAGTGTCAGATTCTGACTATACAAGAGCAATACAACTTGCATTTGAGCTTAGAAGACCACACAGGCTTCTTGAGTTATTCTCACAGCTTTGCAGGTACTCAACTTTGATTGGAAGTCACTTTGCTTTTCTACAATAAAAATTGATATATCGTTGAGTGCGTGCAGGAGAGCTGATCCTTCAGACCCAATAGAAAAAGCCCTTCTTAGTCTCCCAAAGGAAGGGCTTCGCGTGCTTCTTGAGTATATCCGGGAATGGAATACAAAGCCCAAGTTTTGTCATGTTGCACAGTTTGTACTTTTTCGGGTATTGAGGAGCTTGCCTCCCACGGATATCCTGGAGGTATTTGCTTATCCCTTTTTCTATGACATGTGACAAACTGTCACTCTTTTCATGGGATATTTGCTATTTCCTTTGCTTGTGCAGATAAAAGGCATCAGTGAGCTCCTTGAGGGCCTTATTCCATATTCGCAGAGGCATTTCAGCAGAGTTGATAGACTAGTACGAAGCACATTTTTGTTGGACTACACCTTGACCAGGATGTCCGTTGTAGATCCAGACATAGAAGCGGCTGCCACCGGAGACGATACAAACGGCTCATCAGTACAGAATGGTGAAATTGCGCAGGCAGAGCCTGCATTACGGGTAGCACAGGAGAACCTGGAAAAGCCAGGCAAGAAAAGAAAATCTAGCAAATCAACCAAAAAAGGCAGTAAGAAGGTGAAGGTTGCTTCCAATGGGAACAATAACGATGTTTCTCTTGAGGCTTAAAACAGTCAACGACGACAAGTTCTCTCTCATTCACACCACCAATTTTGTACCAGCGGTTGTACGTGCAATTGTGCAGCACGAATCATATCTATTTGCTTTATGACAAAACACTGTACAAAATGTATTCTTTGCTGAGTTAAAAATAGACCTGACTGCTTGGGGGCTTGTACGAGTGGTCTGTTTCAAATTTCTGATGGAGTTTACAGTTAACCTTCAGATTTCACAAGTTACAGTCCTTGATTGCTTCCGCCATCTTGTGCGCGGGGTTAGTTTGCCTTGATTGTTTTCCATGTGTATGATACGGAAGCAGTACCCAGCAATAAAGTTGCTTGCTCCACTTGTAATTGTTGGATCTGCGATCTGGATGTCGGTTCGCTGCGTAATTCCCGTCCTTGTCATTTTTTTATGGTTGGGTGGGGTGTTGCAGCTTTTGACGTGGAATACTTGCGTAGTGGTTGTGTTCCTCGTTTCATAACATAATGGTTTCTTATTCCTCTAACATAAATCCGAGGGAAATAAGTGTCCTATGTTGGGTACTAAGGGGTATCTGTATTGATTACTGTTGATGTTTTTTGATTAAAAATAAATAATAGTGACAAAATTAATTTTTAGAATAAAGGGATGAGCGATAAAAAAGTGAGATATATACATAAGATGGAAGCGAAAGGAGTGAGATGTGTAATACGTCAGTGACCTATATTTTATTCTCCGAATGAGGTAAGAATAAAAGTGAAAAAGTCACTTTGAGAGAAGCCAGATATTTATACTAACTTCTGTTTTATTGAGAAGCCAATATAAACATCCTCTAATACTGCTGTATGGGTGTAGTTGGCAGTAGAAATTGAGGTGCCTAGTTCGCCAACAAAGTTACTGCTTTTGCTATGTTGGAAAAATGTTAGTCGTTCGAATTTCCAGGAATTCCAAGAGAAGATGCTTCTAAGCCTCTATCAACGTCGGCGGGAATGCGATGTTCAGATACCAGGCAGCAATCCATGGTCCCTGGTCTATTACTGGAGCTCACCAACCTCACCAGCGACACAGCATCCATTCAAAGATCTGCAAGACTGCAACTGTTGTGCCAAGCTTGTTCAGGTAAAATGAACACAAATCGAAAAAAACAAAAATAATTTGTATGTCACACAAAAATGCCTTGCTCAGCGAAGTGAGAAAGACCACATGCCCACAGCAGATGAATTTTTTATACGAATAATCTATTTTTTATTCGAAATAACAGAAATATACCTACGGCAACAATTTTTTACAGAAATAGGCTCCAGTCACTGGAGCCTATCGCCCAATGGTCAGGCGACAGCAACACTCTCTGCAAGCCGTTCGGCGATAAGGTTCCAGTCGCCCGACCATTGGGCGACTGGAACCTGTCGCCCAGCCACAGGGCGACTGCATGTGGAGTCGTCCACCCATAGAGCGACTGGAACCTATTTCTGTAAAAAATATTGCGATGGATATATTTCTATTATTTGGAATAAAAATAGATTATTCGTATAAAAAAATTCACAGCAGATGGGGTCTCAACCTAATCTAAGTCTAAACTTTGAAAGCAAACACCTCGTCTCTTTGTATAAGGCAAATTGCATAGTTACTAAAATTTTGAATTGGCAGCTAATAATTTCAGGTGCAGTCCAAACTTTGGTCCACCATGACCATGTGAGAGCCACATCAGGATCTGTTTTTCTGCTTTTCAGTTAGTATTTAATTTCGATATTTTTAAAAATCACTACTTATTAGATAAATAAATTATAATTAAAAACTATAAATTATAACCTAAAAGAACATCCACCATATACAGCTGGTCCACAGTCACAAGGGGCTCTGACACGTACTAGAAAATTGCCTCTCTCTCTGTCCAACGGCTGGTAATAAAACGTGTCATTGTATAATCTCACCAGCAGTAGGGCATGTGAACAAGAGTATGGACCTTGATTTTTTTTTCTTTTAAAAAACTATACACTATTATATACTCCAGTATTCTAGATGAAACGGAAATCTCGATACATAGAGCACCTAATCATACAGTTCGTACCAGTGTGCGTATAAATTTCGTATAGCTTAAGGTGTTGACACGTCTGCTGGATCGTGAAGGTGCAAGGGCCGTCTCATCGCACTACTACTTCACTGAGTCCTGAACAAGAGCGGAACATGAACAAAAATAGTCAGAATTTGTCACTTTATCATATATATATCTACTTATATAATTTTCAATCAATATTATATAAAATAGTAATATATCCGACAATGTTTAACATCAATACTTCAATACAACCAATAGCAATGTATGAAAATAAAAAGGTAATGATCAAAATGCTTACCAAAATGAGTAAGTCCGATAATAATATTGGTTAATTGCAGCAAACTAAATGAACTAAATGTGAAATCATAGATAAAAGTTGATCGGTATTAGTAAAATATATCATCATTGGTCTATAAAAAAGAATAAAATTACTTAAAGTTTTCAAATAAAAAATGATCAAATATAAGTAAAAACATTACCTTTTAGTATTTATGTTCTCTCAAATTCATACAACGATGAACCACAGCATCATTGGTAATTTTCTATAATTCTTGTTTCTCCACATAGCAAATAATTCTATCATTCATGAAATCATTATCAAATAATTGAAAAGGTCAATTAAATAATTGTATGTTCAACAATTCAAGAATAATATAATAGAAAAATTCGTCCAGTGACTTACGTACTTAACTATGGTCAAATACTACATTTTTCATCTAATTTGCAATGAGCTAGGACAGTATTGCACAAGCCAAAATTGAAATTCTAAGTTTTAAACCTACAACTAGATAAAATTCAATCACAAATCATCATATTGAAGTCTCAACTCACAAATTTAGCTCCTATTCTTGAAACAAATTGTAAGAATTGAGAAAAAATAAAGCAAAGTACATACTTACCGGGTGGGTTTAAGCTTCCTTCTGCTGGTGAGAGCATGAAGCAATGGGGACCAAGCGGCACTACGGCGAGATGGCAAGCGAGGGCGACCGATAGCATTGATTTATCTCGTTTTCTGGTGAACGGTTGTTGCCTGGCTGGGTGCGAGTTTGTAGCGGGTGTGGTGCACATCTCCTACCCGACCTTACGAGACGAACATGCGTAGAGGGCTATGTGAGGTGACACACTTCAGGATCGATCAAATAGACACTGTGACCTGTTGTGGTCCTCTCTCTTGGGCCGGCTCAAGGGCTGATTCAGCCTGTTGTAGTTATCTCGTTGGCTGAGAAACAGTAGAGACTCATCGTGAACTGCTGTTAGCTACTGAAAATTTAGGCTGCTAGTGCTCCTTTCATTTGGCTTTAAACAAAAGACCGGATGTACCGAGTTTGAGTTGGAGGGTTCACATATGGACTGGAAGTGTTGATACCCGCTAAAAAAAATTTCGACCTGGTGTCCTGTGATACCGGGCCCCATAACTTAGCTCCGCCCTTGGTCTTGAAGCAAAGGTGAAAGAAAACCTTCTCGGATATATGCTATTTTATTTTAGGTTGTAGCTGATGATTTTTATCTATATTTTTTAAGATAGTAGCAGATGATAAAAACACTGATACGGATAATGCTTACAGTTTTGAGTTCAAGAGGCCGTTTCAAGAAATGACCTTGATAAGCTATTTGAATAAGTCATCCCATTTATTTTAATTTTTGAAGAAGTCAAAACTAAAAACTAAAAAAACCAAAAAAGAATGAAACCATACTAGGTTACATTCAACTGTATTTTCGTCGGAAAATACTGCCCACACCCACACGAAGCATGAACCAACTCCTTTTGAGGCCTTTGTCACGGTCGGGACCGGGCGGCGGGCATCACAAACAAGGCTCACAAGATAATGGTAGCTTTCAATTTTTATTGTTCGCTCCATGCCGTGCCGACTCCTTGATGTACTGTACGATGCTACAGCACACCACGAGTTCCACGTTTCTGCATTTGGACGCGCAGAAAGCTAGCTGCCACCCCACAAAAACAACAGGTGGCAACTTTTGCAAGATGTACATCCTCCCCCAACTTTTGCATTGTTATCTTAATCAAACAGCTCGTTGATCTGTAAAAAAAGCGAGTAGGATTAGCCTGACCATGCTGATTCTGACAAGAACAACGTGCATAGCAGTGGGGTGCTCAGTAATTAAAGATCAAGATACGCAAAAGTTGAACTGTGATTAAATTTCCATACTGGAATTACTTGTGGATATTCTACAGCGCTCACATGAGGACACTACGTCAGCATTTTTTTTTTTTGAGAGAGAACACTACATCAACTAAAGAGTGAATTCTGGGTGTCTGCAAAATACAAACTACTAGTACAAATTGACCTGCCGAGTTATTGTCGTTGCTACCGCGCGCCTAGTGTACTGATATTGTTCAGTACGACAAGTCTACAAACTGCTACTTTGCATTATCTTTCTGAATTCTGCGAATCATGCGGCGCATGCACAGTGGAATTTTGTTGTTTCCTAGTACGACCGAAAATGTCAGTGGCGGTTAGCGGTTAGCGGAGTGCGTGAAGAGTGGGAGGTGGGTACCTGTGGCCGGCACGGCGAGTCAAAAAGGAAATAAGCCTGGATCTCTCACTCCCTCTCACAGCTTCATGTGATGTGGTCTTGGGAGTATTAGGACAAATAATTCCATCAGTCAACTAACGTTCAGGAAATTTTCAGCCTCAGAGGTTCTCAAGATCATGTGGTTCCATGATTCCATCGTGCACTGAAACGGTAGATTTATTGTCGTTACACAGCGCAGCCTCTCACTTCAAATCAAAACGAACGTACAGTGAATGCATTGCAGCAGCGCAGGATTAATAGCCAACACCTCAACTAACTCTGCAGTAAGTATTAAGAGAAGTCATGAGATAAAGAGAGCACAGAAAGCGCTCTCTCTCTCTAGTCTCTGCTGTTGCTGATGGCAAGCAAACATCACAAACCACAATACCACATTGCCGTGCAGCATTTGGCCCTGTCCAGTTTGGTTAAAGAATAATGACTTAGGGCTAAAACTGTACTGTAGCTGACTAAAATTATATTGTAGATAATGCTGATTTATTTAGCATAAGTAAAATTAAAAAAAATTAAAAATAGAAAAAATAGGTTAATCTATCATAGACAATATAAAAGATTATAGGAAAACAGAACCGATAAAAAAGCTAAAAAATTTAAAAACAAAAAATAAAATCTATAAATAATAAAAAATAAGCTAGAGATCAGAACTTCAAGCGAAACGGGGCCTTTACCACACTACGCGTCGTCAGCAAAGCAAGACCAAAATGCCAAAGCCAGAGGGACAAACGAGCGGTAAAAAAAAGAGAGCACAACTCTGTCAAAATTGGCGGTTACACTCCAATAATCCATTTTTTACTACTCACTTGATTAAAAAAAGCACAACTCTATGTTGCATCCCTTGCTCGCCAAAAAAAAGAGACTTACCAGCGTGATTGCTGTTTTATATTTCTAGATTAAATGTCACATCAGCTCTATTTGGATCATGTTTGATCTAGTTTAAGTTCAGATTACTATAGTTTACCGGTAGTACTAGTATAAGGGCATGTTCTTTTTGGTTATGGTTTATGGTTTATGGTTAAATTTTTTGAATTTTGGCTGTTTACGGTACATATTACGAAGAGACCGATACTCACTTACGATTTTGGCTGGTACAGATGTTAGGCTTTTAACGTGTACTACGTTTAACTTGTATACCCCGTCTTGAGAAAATATTCCGTTTGAAAGTTAGGTACTGTAGCAAAAGACAAAAGTCGATCAGTTTGTAACTTGCCAAACAGTCCCTAAGCTAAGTGGAAATAATCACTCTGTTCAAGGGGCGTGTATAAACATAAAATGTCCGAAATATTTTCCTTCAGCATAAAACACAATACTATCATCTAAGAACACACAACACACAAGTAAATTTAAGCAGACCAAGTGAAGTATAGCACCGCTCAATATGGCTTGAGCTTCTGGTTTATTTTTGCACTATTCATAATTTCGTCTTTTTCTGAATTTTTGGCTTTTTTGATCTTTTTTGCCGGTTCTTTTTTTCCCGTATTCGTTTGCGTTGTCTGTGATGGGCTAACAAATTTTTTATATTTTTTAATTTTTTTAAATTTAATTATATTAAATAAACATCTGTCAGCATGAGTACAGTATTTTTTTCAGCTAACTACAGTGTTTTCAGTCATAAGCCACCAAAAATAAACCGAACTGAACACGCCGTAAATTTGCAGTTCCCAAAATGTCACAGACCATACAAAACCTGACCAAAAGCATGTTTATCTTTGCACCAATGCCAAGAAACAGGAAAACAACAGAAAATGTTCAAGAAAGAAAAGAAGGCCAGATAAACAAAATAGGAGAGGGAATATTCGAATCTCTCTCTCCTCCCTCCATATAAACTACACCAAGAAAAGCAACCAAAGAAGAAAAGGGTAGAAGGGAAAAGACAGGGAGCGAAAGAAAGCTCTTCTCTTCTCGAATTCTCTCTCTCTCTCTCTCTCTACTCAACCGGACCCCGGATTTTTACAAGCGGGGAAGAGGAGGAGGAGATGGCGAGGGAGGAGAGGTTCCCGGTGTGGAAGGCCGCGCTGGGTGCCGGGGTCACCGCCGCCTTCGCCGCCGGGCTTGTCGGAGTATACCTGTCCATGCCGGACTCCGACTACAGCTTCCTCAAGTTGCCACGCAACCTCGAGGAGCTCCAAATCCTCACGTAATCATTTGCGTCCCCCGTCATTTCTTGTTTCGGTTGGTGTCTTGTCAGTTTCGTTCACGAAATCTTCCCTCTTTTTTGGTAATCGTATGCCAAAGTTTCCTCCTTTGTGTGTGTTATCGTGATTCTTATGGTTATCAGTTAATCTCTGCACGTCAGTTTGGAAGGCACAACTCGATTCCCTTTAATTGTTTGTATAAGGCGCATCTGTTTGGTGGGTCAACCGAGGAGTAATGTACAGATTCAGTTCTTATGCCATTTGTGTTTTGCAAGAAAGATTCGATTTTTTGGGTGCAATTTCAATTCTAAACTTACCTGCTTTCCGTGGATCGAAGTTTTGGGAATGGAACAGTTGATTGGTGGTAGTTTGTAGTGAATTATTAGTGGTGGTTGTCTCGTGGTTTGGAAGGGATCTTAGCGTTTGTTCGTTGGGGATTCTTTGTTTCCATGCCAGTAGTAAGTTCAGTTGTGTGCATTAAAATTGTCCAATTGCTACTGCTGAGTGCTGACAATGGAAATATTCATTGGATTCTAACCCTCAGATGGTTTCCTTGCAGTGGCCATCTCGAGAACTATACCAGTGACTACACCATACAGGTGTTGGTGGGTTACTGTTCTGTCTATATCTTCATGCAGACCTTCATGATCCCAGGGACAATATTCATGTCCTTGCTCGCTGGTGCCCTATTTGGGCAACTCCGGGGCGTGGCCCTGGTTGTCTTTGCTGCCACTGCTGGTGCTTCTTCATGCTATTTCCTGTCGAAGCTGATTGGAAAGCCACTTGTGTTCTCACTGTGGCCAGATAAGCTCATGTTCTTCCAGAATCAGGTAATTTCAACACCAACATTTTAGTCTATGCTGTTTTGTTCCAACAGTATGTAGTGTTGTCAGTCATGGTAAGATCCTACAGTTTCTTTTTGGGTACGCTTAAAACTATTATGAGTTTATCTACTCTTCATTTTGACTGTCTGATTTAAGATCCTCTGGGACTGTGTAGTTCATAACTGAGGAGGAGTAATTTGTCTTCCTTTTCAGGTTGCCAAAAGAAGAGAAAAGCTGTTGAATTACATGCTTTTCCTGAGGGTCACTCCAACATTGCCAAATACCTTCATCAACTTAGCTTCACCCATAGTAGACGTGCCCTACCATATCTTCTTATTGGCAACTCTCATTGGTCTCATCCCGGCCGCCTACGTGACTGTGAGGGTAACTTCCTCCCTTCACATACGACACCTATTACTCTACTGTCCTGAATGTCGTGATAATTATGCTGACATCAGTCCCATTCTCTGCTGTTCCTTTTCATACACACAGGCTGGGATTGCTCTAGGAGAGTTGACTTCGCTGAGTGACTTATACGACACCCAGTCAATAGCGCTCCTGTTCCTGATCGGGGTTGTTTCAGTCACACCGGCATTGATGGGCAAGGACGAAGCTCAAGAAAAAACACCGGAGATGGCAGTAGGCACTTCATGATCACCGGAGCACCACGCCGCATCGCCTCACCTGTATATATATATCAAGATCCAGCATGCGGTGGCTTCATTAGATTTGGACCTACAGGCCTTGTGGCTGGACAACGCATGGTTTGCAACTTTGCATGACTACACAGCACGGCGGGACCTTGGCCCCTAGTTCGTCCATCAGCCGCCTACATTAGACCTGCCTGTGTTGCCATCAGAACATTATTTCGTGGTCAGTCACCACATTACGAATGAATCTGGGAAGCACAATGCCCATAAGACAAGCTGCTTCGATGTGTAAACCAGTAGTGCTGTTTAGATTGGACAAACAACTAGCCCAATCCTTGTATATACTAATCAGATTCATTCAATCCATATTCAGTGGTTCAAAGACAACTTGTCTTGTGCTGTGCTGTTCCCTGTCCTTCCTGAGGCTGAAATTTTCTCACCTCCTTACAAATGTTGCATGATACAGATGTGCCTGTGGACATTGATTGCCAGTTTCTTTGTTTCACTTTAATTTGTGATCACGACGTTCTAGAAAGGGGTAGTAATAGTATACTAGTGGAGTTGTCATCTTGCTGGATGCACAACTCAAATCTTGTCGGCTCCATTGCACAACCCAAGCTGGCGTGCCATTCAAAGAAAAACGTAATCATCAGTGTATGCTTGAAGATTTCTTCTTATTTTTGAGAGAGGTGAAGATTTCTTCTATTAGTATCGACTTATCCCAGATCGGTTAATACAAATGGCCCATGTTATACAGTGAGGCTCAGTTGAGTGACCAGCCCTCGTATAGCTGAGCCCATGAGCTCGAGCCCACGTTGTCGCTGTACAATTCTGGTTTCCAGTCGAGTTTGCCACCATGCTAGCTAAGTTGAACCCTACACTCACGTTGCTGCGTGTCGGATCTAGATTTTATTAATCTAGAATTCTCTATGACTTCATCACACTATTTCATATATCAGTAAATAGTGCTCACAGATATATTAATGTATATCAAATATACCATGCGTAAGCATAGATAAGACCGAAATTACTTACTCATGTGTCAGTCGGGTCGAAATCAATAAAATGCAACACCGGAAACGAAACCCCATCCAGGTGGGATCCTCAAGACTTGCCTACAGGCAACCAACTGGGGTTTGCGACCTAGTCCTTAGCCTTGTCGATTCTTTTAAAGCATCGTAGGGTTTGTCTTTCTTTTTCTTACTGACTGAGTAATGGTAATTGAGTAAGAATAAGTACAACAATACTCAGCAAGACACAACACAGAATACAATAATAATAGATGCACAGTTGTCAAAGGAGACTTGAGATTCTTTTAGTTGTTAAAGGCATCGTTTTGAAAGTACAATAAATAGGAAAGCTCCTGAGACTTAGCAGTTTTAACTAAATCAAATTTTCTAAAGTTATTTTGAGAGAATGCAGTAATAATAGTAGTACATGTTACATCCACATTTTACGGCGCATGGTTGCCTCCACCGAATGCTAGCTTTGATCATTATCATCACTGGAGTACATTTACCTCTAGGTAAAGCCAAAGTCCGGTTACCTCTGCCTGACAAGTTTTCATCCCATTTATAAAGGTTTTTGAAATAGAACTTACTCAACTAAGTTTCCATGTCTGCCCTTAACAGTGGGCATGTCTGTTCAAACAGTTTATACTCTGTAAAGACTGTATATCTACCCACAGGAGACAATTGACCCGATAGCCCTATATGATTTCTTAGTCATGTAGATCGATGGATCGTCACACAATCCACATTTTACGGCGCATGGTTGCCTCCACCGAATGCTAGCTTTGATCATTATCATCACTGGAGTACATTTACCTCTAGGTAAAGCCAAAGTCCGGTTACCTCTGCCTGACAAGTTTTCATCCCATTTATAAAGGTTTTTGAAATAGAACTTACTCAACTAAGTTTCCATGTCTGCCCTTAACAGTGGGCATGTCTGTTCAAACAGTTTATACTCTGTAAAGACTGTATATCTACCCACAGGAGACAATTGACCCGATAGCCCTATATGATTTCTTAGTCATGTAGATCGATGGATCGTCACACAGCTTTTCGTAGTACCTTGATATGGGGCTTTCTTTAACAGCTTTTAGTTATTGCTATAGTACCTAACATTTAAACAAAATACATTTTTAAGATGTAGTCTACAAGTTAATTATAGTACACGTTAAAAACCCAACATCTGTATCAACCAAAATACAAGCGAGTATCTCTCTTCGTAATCTTTATCGTAAACAGCTAAAATTCAAAAAATTTAACTAAAATCATAAGCCACAGCTATATCAAACAGGCCCACGGTGTGCGCTATGACCATGATTTTACACGTGCAACAGTCCATTTGTAGCTCCTACGGCCTGGCCTGGATGCTCCCTTCACGTTACCGTACTACGTATGGGACAGCCCAATGTAACCACTGCCCAAGTCCCACCGACGTTTGCTCCTCTTCAAGGCCCAGAGAAACCCACAGTAAACCCGTGCACTGATGTATCTCACAGTGGGCTCTGAAACAATCAGCAGGCCTTGTGGACGCCGGCAAAGGCCGCAACGGCGCGCTCCCTGAACTTTTTCGACGCGCACGGGCACGGCCTTGGGTGGGTTCCCGTTGATCCGCTTGTCGGCACGGCCCAGGACTAAGCACAGAAGCGGAACCAAACCAACCGGCCGAATCCCGAGCGGCAGGGGGGAAGCAAACTGCGCCGTAAGGCCAGCATGAACTGAGCTCCTGTCCTTTTCAATTTTTCAGTTTTAACATATACCGGCTAGTATTATTTATCAAATCTATAAGTTATAACTAAAAATTATCAGGCACATTAAAATAAAAAAGAATAGTATCTTACCACCAAACTTGGGCTCGCTGGGTTGATTCGTAGTTTCGTGCGTACGTGCCATGTGACTTCCGGTGCTTCACATATGGGGGCCTACATGCAGTCGCAGGTCTGCTACGGCAGATTTAGAAGGTACTTATTTGGACTAATACTTTTGATTTTTAAGCTTATTTGACACTATTTAAGCCTCTTTTTCATCGAGCTGATGTAGGTTTTTTCGGTGTAATTAAATTTAAAAATCAAAAATAGAAAAAAATAAATTCTCCCATCACGGACAATATAAAATAAATATGGGGAAAAAACCCAAAAATCATAAAATTGTAAAAAAAATTAAGAAGCTAACAATCAAAAGCATAAACCACTTATGCAGGGCCTTTGCTATCCTTCCCCTACCACGTAAGTTTTCGTCAGCGCAAACTTAACCCGTACTAGAGCAAACTTCTCAAGCCATACTACCCAGGCGTCCCCGGCAGCGGGCCCTTCCTCGCTCCTTCTCTACTCCTCTCGGATCGTTTCATCCAAGAGCAGCTCGGGCTCGGGCTACTTGGGTAGTGCTACGTACTGCTGTATATGTATCTCTCCTGACTTCTGAGACCCCACCCATGAGGCCATGACCCGGTACAAGTAGTCATCTCTCTGATACATGCGCTAACTACTCTGCTTTGTTATGTCTTCGAATCGGGCTTGCACCCATCGGTCCTGCCACACAAGCTGACAGCCTCGGGCTCGCTCGGGCCAGGCCCGGCCGGTCGCGTTGCAGGTCCCATGGCGGCGAATCATGCAGTCCGAACTCCGAAGCAAAACATTATATATAGAGCCGAGCGAGCCTACCTTCTCGGTCTCGCCCATCCATCTCCGTTCTCCACCTCTCCGCCAAGCAGCTGCTACACTTCTCTCCAAGCCCAGCATAGATCGCTCAACGCACAAGCCACTAATTCTGAAACTAAGATCGATCGCCGAATGGGTAACGCCATTGCCTTCGACGCCGAGGTCGGCAACGGCGGCGCAATCGCAGTTGCCGACATGGTGGAGGCGAACCGCGACGCGACAAAGCTGCGGCGGGCCCTGGTCGGCGGCGGCGTCGGAGAGGCCGCAGCGGCGCTGTACCTGGCGCTGTTCAAGCCGCCGGGAGGCCTTTTCCTCCAGACCAAGCTCTTATCCTACTCATACTACGGCCTTCTCATTGCCGTCGTACTCTTTGGGGTGGCGGAGGCGTGGGTGGGGTTCTGGGTCTCGCACGATCGGCCCCGCTGGCGAGCCGTCGGGATGAAGCTGCTGTGGGTGTCCATCCTTCCGCTTCTCTTCATCGCCGGCGTTGGAGGGGTTGCCATCCTGAAGTGACAGTGCAATACGTGCTTCTTGTGTTAATCTGCGGTCTGCTCGGTGCATGTGTATCGATTGTTGTTGCATGCAGCTTGCATATGCTTTGTGTTTCCTTATTTCAGATTTGTGTACGTACTTGTGTGTGTGAATACGAAGTTAATTACCATGTTCCATGCTTATCACAATTTTTTGTTTTGTATTTTTGCGGTGGCGAGTGTAAGTTTGAGTTGAAGTTTACGGTACTACAGACTACAGAGTCGATATACTAGACAAGTTATGTTCTAGGTTGTATAGATTTTTTTCTTTTGAGAGGAAAAAAATCTATAGAACTTAGAACATGAACCGGTGAGAATCGGCGACACGTGGGCCGGACCTGGGGCAAAGTGACCCATGGTAAAATTGCACTATCCACAGCCCACAGGTCATTCTAGCAACTGGGGAACATATAGGGGGTGTTCTTTTTGGCTGCGGCTTATGGATTTTGGCTGAAATTTTTGAATTTTGGCTGTTTACGGTACAGATTACGGAGAGATCGATACTCATTTGCGATTTTGGTTGGTACAGATGTTAAGCTTTTAATGTGTACTACGTTTAACTTGTAGACCCCATCTTGAAAAAATACTATGTTTAAAAGTTAGGTACTGTAGCGGCTTCCAAAAGCCGGCCGGCTTGTGGGCTGAAGAACATGCCCATAGTAGGCACTTGTCTTTGCGGTAAGTTCATCGCGCATTTAAACTAAAAAGTCGTAAAAAAATCTGAAATTTTTTCTAGATATACTTTATGGTTTTCTTCACCTATATATAAAATTTTAAATTCAAATTTATTCTATGTGAAAGGTACAAAAAAATTGATAGATTTTAACTCATAACTTTTGTCAGAATTTTATCTTTTTTTAGTACTTTTAATATAGAATGAATTTAAACTTAAAATTTTATACATATGTAGAGTAAACTCTAAGCATATCCATAATTTTTCAAGATTTCTTAAAAAAATTTAGTTTAAGTATATGATAAGTGTACGGTAAAAATAAATGCATACTATATGTTTGACTGAACGGTGAAAACACAGCTGGACAACCGTATCATACCCCAAATTTCCCATAGGTGTACCAATGACAGCCTTATCGTGAACTTTATTTTGACTTTCGAGTCGGCCGTTTTGCACCTTTTGGTTACTTGCATTGAGCTCTCGGGCCGCCGAGCCCGATGGCACGGACACGGAGCAGAAATCTTAGCCGGGCCCTCGATTTCCAAGCCGAATGGAATATTCCTCGCGTCGTCCGTCCAGTTATTTATGAGGATTAATCCGGGCTTGGGCCCCCCTGCTGGGCAACCTTGCACGCACGGATGAGGTCGTCGTGTGAAACTCGATATTGCCTCATTGCGAGGTGTCCCGTCCTGCCGGTGCTAGCTCTTCCTCGCGGGCGTTGGAGGCTCTGCAATCCTGAAGTGACATTGCGATCTTGAGCTAATCGGCGTCGCTAGATGCATGCATCGATTGTTGGAGATCGTTGCATGCAGTTTGCATATGCATTATGTGTTCTCAGATACATGTAGTTGCGTGTGTGACTCGGTGACTCTGTGTGTGTGTGTTCTCGAATTAATATCATCCATGTTTTGTTTTGTTTGTGTTTTCCGGCGGCGAGTGATGTTTGTGTTGAAGTTCACATCTACGTTAATACTGGTACTTTAAACGTGTGGAGTTGCTTACAATGTTATATACACCGGTTCGGGTTTTACACGATTCGAGAGAACATAAACTGGTAGGGATCGGCAAAACTTGGGCCGGCTGTTGGGCTGAGTGGCCCATGATAAAACTGTACGTCTATTCGCGCACAAAGCATTCAAGGTTCAAGCAACTGAAGGGAAGAAAACTGAAAGCCGACCGTCAACTAAACCACTACACGGGTGTTCTTGGACTATGGCTTATAGCTTAAAATAGAAATATTTATGTGTGATTTTAGTCGATATAGTTGAAATATGTATAATGTCTATCATAATTAACTTGTAGCTCTCATTTTAAAAAGATACTCTATTTAAAATATAGTTATTATAGCATAAATCATATAAACCATATGCCAGAAGCCAAAAAATAGGGACATCTGTAGTGCTACGGGCCAGTAGGAGTCCTAGGTAGGGCTGTAAACGAGCTAAACTTGAGCAAGCCTGGGCTCCCAAGCTTGAGCTCAGTAGAAAGTAGAAACTAGAGCTGAGCTCGAGTGAGCCTGAGTTGAGATCTGAGCCTAGAGCTCGGCTCAAATAAATGCAATAACAGTTAAAATCATTTAATGCACTAATTTTCAACAATAAGAAAAACTTGAGCTCGAGTTTGGCCCAGGTAAGCTCGATAACAGTAAAAAATAATTCAATATACACTAATTTTCAATAATAGAAAAAGCTCGAGCTCGAGCTTTGCTCGAGTAAACTCGGTAAGAGTTAGTATGAATGTGGGCTGTAAAAAAAACTTGAGACTCGCGAGCTATTTAAACTTGGCTCATTGAAGCTCATAAGCTCGGATTAATCTCGAGCTTGACTCATTTAAAATCTAAACCAAGTTTAAATCAAATCTAGAGTGAGCTAAGCTCAAACAACACATAAACCTCGAATTTCTTTTACCGCCCTAATCCTAAACTCTGTATCCATGGACGGGGCAAGAGGAAAATTTAATAATTTGCCACTCTTATGAGTAGAGTGGTAAAGGATTTGCCACCCTGGCCCACTGTCAGTGACTCAGGTGGTCCCACATATAAGTGACAGCGATAATTGGCTAATGTTAAGAGTGACAAAAAATTGAATCTCCCCGGGGCAAGACGGTACATTTGCAAAACGCCCCCGCAGCCTGTTCTAAATCGAGCGAGGTGTCCCTCTCATTTCCCAAATCCTCATGCCCCCCCCCTCCCCCCGGTCTCTCTCTCGTCCAAAAGTTGAAAACAAAAAATACGGTTTGTAAATCTCTACGGTTTTCTGCAACACAGAGCAAAAGAGCATATGAAGCTTGGATTACTTTGTCTAGTCACAATTACATGTTATTTTATATATTAATACAATCACTAAAACGCAGCTTTAATTACTATTTTTTCTGGTAATATAGTTATAAAACACAATAAAATTATAATACTATCAAAGTATTTTCTGTGACAACTCTACATATATATAAGTTTTATATATTCAATCTAAATATTTAAAAGATATTAATAATTAAAGTTTCAAAACTTTAACTGCATTTATACCAAAACAATATATTTCGTGGCCAGAGGGAGTACTTAATATTTTACTATTTTGCAGTGAATCTCCCACAAAGTATGGTCAACAAATATTTCATGCGTATTAGATCTGGATCGTGCAGTTGACGACGACAGCTAGTAGTAGTAGCAGTGATCCGTTCGGCACACCGGGGTTCCGGTTCTACCCGACGGAAGAGGAGCTGCTCAGCTTCTACCTCCGCCACCGCCTCGCCAACACGAGGCCCCTGCTTGCACGGAGGATGATATAGTGCCATGCCAACACATGCACCAATCTCGATCGGTAGCTTTGTCCAAAGAGAACGCGTACGGAACATGAGAACGAGACCAACTGATCAAGAATATAATCCATATATAGAAGATGAATAAACATGATGCTAATACGGTTGTGGTACTGCGCAGGCAAGTGGCGTGTGCCCCTCCCAACATCAGCCAGTAATCCAAGCGTTTGACTATACAAGAGACAACGATCCCGCAATGGTCTCTTCTCTCGACATCAGCTGTTTTCTTATACTATTTTTTGCCACCTAATTTTTGCAGGTAAAATAGTCGACAAGTATAATTTTAGTATTTAACTAATTATAAGGAAAAAGTGAGATTTGTCAAAAATCAAAATCAAGCATCGGACATGCTAAAAAGTCTTCAGAATGTACCGACCAAAAAAAGATAGATGCAAAAAAGAAAATTGTCAATAGGAGATTAGAGGCAAGAGGATTTGAAGACGGACATGAACTTTATCTAAGAAAAGGTTGAGCTAATATGAAGAAAGAGACTTAAGCATATTCTAATATTAAGTCGGCTATTTTAGGATATAAATACCATCTACCGATTGACAAAAAAACTGCACATACCAATATTTACTTTTTTTCTATACCTTAGGAGTAGGCCGTAGCTAATAGAATTTTAACTTCGTAATTCAACTTTAATCAATAAGGTTTCGATCGACGTGTTAATCAATATGTGAGTTACATTTATCCACTGTTTTGATATTTCATTCATATTCGTTATTTCTTCGCATTGACGTTTCATCCAAGATTGAATTTCATTCAAATTTACCTATTGTCGACTTTGCCAATTTACTAAAAATCGGCAGGTACGCCATATATGTTACTAGAGAGTATCTTTTATATGAACACGGTGCTGCTTTTAGGAATTTTCAGGTGGCAACGATAACGATAGTATTCCAAGTATTCTGGGTCTGCGGCGACCCGCAACGCCGGCGTGGCAGAGGGAAGCTGATGATCTGGGCGTCGGTCGTGCCACTGGTCCTCGTCGCCGGAATCGGAGGTTTCGCCGTGCTGAAATAGCTGTGTTATCTCGTTGACCTTGTCTTTGCTAGTTGCATACGATGTTTGATGTCCTTGCACGCATCTAAACATCCAGGTAATAGAATCACAACCTCAGAGGTGCTTTCTGTGCACTCGGTACAGCTTTAAAAAGAAACCAAAAAAAGGTCCACAGTACGACGGATACGTAGTACAAAGTATAAAATAATGGCCTAGTTCTTTTCAGCTTATGCATTGTAGCATATGGCATAAACAAACAGAGTTTCTTTAACACTGTTTCAAAGCTATTTATTGGGATAATTTTTTTGAAACATCTTATCATTATTCGCACAAAAGCTTAATAGAGCCAAAAGCAATGGCAGCCGAAAAAGAACAGGGCTAATATCGTCCTTGGCCCACAAAATTTGGCCCGGTCTTGTTTGGTTGGTGGCGTTTACGAAAATTTCGGCCCATTAGGCTCATCCAAATTTAGACTGCAGATGAAATTCGCGATCTAAATTGGCCCATCCATACATGGATTACGGACTTTTCCGCGGCTCGACTTGGCCCACCAAAGTACACAGGTCATGATCCAAGATTTACATTAGCCGTTAGATCTGTTTTAAACGGTTCAGAATGCCGTAGCCCGTAGGTATATGTCCTTTGACGGAAAGGACCTTCCTTATGGCTGTATATTACACCCCTTTCGGCTGCTCGTCACGACTCTCGTAAGTGGGGAGGGATGCAGAACTGTAGATAGTCGGGGGTGGCCGAAGCTCCGTTGAGCTCCATCGCCGGCGGCGGACCTGCGTCTAGTATTAGGAAAAAAGGCCTAGACCTGGATCCCGCCGGCGCAGCTGCTTGCCGTCACGGCCGAGGACGTTGGCAGGCAGGTGCCGAGGACCGCTGTTCTTCAACACGTCTTCTCCGTGGGACAAGCACTGAGCGCCTGAATCGCTTCGCCTGCCGGTAACTCAAAAGTTAAGCTACTTCATGTCTCTCTGGCTGTATCGTATGATAATGCTATCATAAAAAAAGCCTCCTCAGCCGTCCGATCCTATAAGTTTATTCTAGCGCTGATGTTATGGAAACCACCGACGAGATATAAAACAACAAAGAATAATCAGAAGTATGACACAAAAATTTAATATGAAAAATCCTCTCGAAAAAAACTTGAAACATACAATCGGCAAAATTACTGTATGAGAGAGAACTTACAGAACACCCTTCATATGTTACATGGGTAGATAACTTCTGACACAAGCACTATCTATCAAGAGGCTTACATGGAGTATAAGTAGCCTTGTGAACAAAAGTTCTAGATGAGAAGGGAACAAGAGTTCCATATGAGGAACGAATAGAGTTCTAGTCGATAATGAAAACAGAGACCTACTAGAAATCTAGAACGGTAACTTACTCGGAGATTGCAACAGCACTCCGCTTGGAGACGAAGAAGATGACAGGGAAGAGTTATAGTCGGAAGCGTCACGACTAGACACATGACCACGTCTAACTCTAGTCGGTGTAAACACCTATTGACACCACGACTGATTTAAGTCAGTGCAGAGTCCATTATGAATATGAAGATGATCCTAAACACAATCTTTGATTAATTCGCATTAATGATCAGTTATACTAATCAAAAAATACTTTTTGAACAAAACATAATCAGATTTTTTAAATGATCAGTTCCAATTATATTCGAATCACAAAATACAGTAGCCGAAATGAGAAGCGCCACAGTTCTATTACTGCTTATTGTTGCCTTTGACTGAAGTGGTCATTAGTTGATCGGCCTACTTTTGCATCAGGACTGATGCAAACATGACAGCACGTAAAGTTTCATGAAGCTTGAACTCTCGCAGTGGCATGTTAACCACCGTGCAATTGATTCCTTGGTTGCAAATCATGGTATGATTTCCAGGGCCCAGCATCTGAGGTCGTTGGACCTGAGCAAGCACCCCCATTAATCGGACAGCTTGTTCGTGTATGACCCTTTTTGACTGTGGGTTGATTTTTTTATATTTATAACTTAATTTTTTATAGTAATTAGTTTTTAAATAGAATATCTTTTTAACATGGAGTATGTAAATCAATTGTAATAGATATTGTTCTGATTTTATCTATGTGGGTCAAAATTATACGCAAGTATCTCTCTTTTTACTCACTCTCGCGAGCAATCAGATTAAAAAAATTAGGCAAAAACTATAAATCACAGCAAAAAAAACCGACCCATAATCACTGATGCTGATCTCACACCTATCTGTTCTTTCTAGAAGGCAGAAGCACGATTATTTCTGTCACATACGCTTTTCTTGATCGAAAAATCGAAACACGTGCTGGCACCAGGTACAAACAAGCCCTCATCTTCCAGATTGAATGGCAGTGGTATGAAAATTTGACGCAGCCCTGTTTTCTTTTCCGAAGGCCCTTTTACTAGTTTGGACGAAAAGCAATGATCTGCTCATGTGGGCTCTCGGAGCATACATTGCAGATTACTCTTCCATTCTTGGCCCATGCCTGTAGGGCCTCAAGTATGTCAAACCCAGGGGGGCCATCATATCGGATCACTGTGCGCTTTTCCGATCTCCTCTTCATTCTTGTTTTTTTTTCAGGCTGGCGCTACACGAACACGGAAAGAGCACGTTTGGTGTCAGATTAGAGGCGCCATATATTTTTCTACTTTTCAGATTTTTTGGAATGGCTTGCCATGAAATGCCCATACAATGTACACAGCCTGAACTGAAAAGTTCACATTGCCCATTTAGATTTCTTCAGTGACCCAACTCAGGGGCGGACTCAGTAGTGGGTCAGATGGGACGTCAGCTTCTCTACCGCCAGTTAGCCATGTGTATCTCTTTCACCCCATAGTTTCACGCTAGGCATATGAATAACTTTGTTGAACTTAAAAAACCTTTGCATGATGAAGAAGATTATATTTGTAGCGATGATTACAAGCCATAATGACATCTTGGTTCTTGACATGGAGCCTCTCTCCCTCTCATGTCTACAACTTTATAAAGGTCAAGCACGAACTTCAAGTACTGATTGCTAATTTTAAAGACTCAGACAACCTCCAATACTCGGTATTTGACAAACTATTAGTAAATACAATTAGTCTTTCCTAAATTTTGATCATGGATCCGTCAATGACCCAACCAGTTGGGTCTGGAACTCAATGGCTACTCAGCTTACGCGCGCACAGTGTGCCCAAACTAGCCAGCGGCGCAGCCAGAGAGGCTCCTGCCACTCCACGAGTCCGTGCGTGGTGTGTTATGATTCGGGGACGTGCATGAGCACGTACCGTACCGATCGACCAATGCAGTAGCCTGCCCGCCTGCTGCCTTCACGGACTGACGCTGACGCGTTGACGAAACACCGTCAGGGCTCGGGAGTCGGGATCGTACGTGCGCGGCGCCGCTTGGTAGTAATCAGCAGGCGCGCACGAGTGGTCGGTCGTCGTGCAGATCGGACATCGCCACGGAGCACTTTTGTCTGTCCTCACGTACGTGCGGTACAGCCCAGTGCATGCGGTTGTGCGCGCGCAGACAGGCAAGCACAGGTGCGCAAACCGCGCACTGCTCACGTTTCTTCGTCCGTATTGCCTCCCAACGGCGGCCATGCATGCACTGGCCAAACGACATCAAGAAAGCAACAGGGGAGCCAACGCAAAACCATCTGGGTCAGGCCATGGCATTGAACGAGAACAACGTCGAAGAGCGAATGCATATGTTGGCGTTGAGCACTGGCTTCGCGGAAGTGCAAAGGGAGCATGCGAACGTATCGGCGGCTCATGGGTCCGAATCCAATGGACCTTCTCTGCTTCTCATCAGTCATCATCAACCCAGGAGGAAAATGGTGACGTGGGAGAAGACGTGTTCCCTCGAACCGGAAGCCCGAAAGAGCCAAAACCACTGGCAGGCCTACAAAAACTGTCAGGGAGACGATGACGCGAGCTACAGGACACGAGCATGCCCGCGCCGCACCTACCTCCCCTTGCGCGTGGCACGAGCCCAAACATGACACTCGTCTCCTACCTCCCATTGCGCGTGGCACCAGCCCAAACATCACATTTAACATGATAGAATAATTCTTAAATTATTACGTTATTATATCATTTAAATATATCTTTTATCGATAAGAGGTAATATAGCAGAATGGTCGTAAACTCTTCTATAACCATATAGTCGTAAGACTTACTACGACTATTTCTTAGTCGTAAGTTCTTCTACGACTGCGTAGTCGTAAGTCTTACTGCGACTACTCATTAGTCGTAAGTCTTACTGCGACAGTCCTTCTATGATTAAATAGTCATAAGTCATACTGTGACTACTCATCTGGTCGTAGGTTCTTCTAAGATCACGAAGTCGTAGGTCTTATTGTGACCCCTCTTTGGTCATGAGAATTTATATGACAAATCTATCTCCAACCAACCTGTTTATGACGATAAACTATATCGTCGGTTCATCTGATAAGGCGGTTAAAACGTGTATTTATCTACTAACCACATACGATCTCTCTCTCTGACAACAACTGCTACACAATGAACGGCCTTTTACGTCTCTCTGATAGTAACTTCTGTCAGGTGGTTATCATCCGAAGCGTTGAGACGTCTTCTGACGTGAGATAATGGCCATCGAGATAACAGTCATCGTTTCATTGGCTATATAAAGGTTAACGTCAAAGAGAGAAAGAGAGAGAGCTATCTATTCGTATGATTCTCTATTGTAATTCTTTTTCTGGTGATTAGCAATTACATAGGACGTAGGATTACTATTCTATCAAGAGACGATTTGAACCTGAATAAAGATTCTCGTATATACATACTCTAGATTTATAGAGAAAATTCTTGAATCTAAATAAATTATATGTAAAATTGATATTAAAACATTCACCTCTGCGACGCAGCCACAACTCGATTAATACAATGCTGGCGATACGCATCGATCTGTGTTTAGGATTGCAACTGTACTGGTTAGAGCACTCACATGTGTCAAATTCTCCAACGGGCAGACTGCACGTACGTACTTCCTAGATATCTTTGTGCTTGGTGCATGCGGCACGAGATTAAATGTATGCATGGTGCAAACAAAACGCATAATTTTCTATTGTCTCTCGACGAAGCATATCAGATTGGAAAGAAGATTAAACAATACTGCCACAAACAACTGCAAAATCTCCCTCTCCAAACTCCCGAATGGGACCCACTAACATTTTCACACGCTTATCTTCGGCAGCATATCTATGCTAAAGCAGATTTAGGTGATAAGATGCTAAAGAGAAGCTTGGCTGTCGGATTTAGATTATGCGGTTCGAAAGGAGACAGGTGGAGGCTCCAATCCACTTAATCTATTTTTCATAAAACCCCCCACACAGATAAAATTTTTTATGAAAAGGTCTTTAATCCATTCCCCTTGACCCTCTCTCTCCTCAATGGTCGAGGCATCGGTGCCGTGGCCTCCGCCTCACTCCTAACAGCGCCGTCGACTCCCTCCACTACACACGCCCTCTGTGTCCACCCCACGCACTCGCGGACACTTCTCGCTCGCTTTTCCCATCGATCCCCATCCTCTTAGTCTCTCTCTCCTTCTCAGCTCTCTCTCTCTCTCTCGATTCAATCCCCATGGGTGCTCGCTCCTCACGTCGCCTCGCCCGCCCTGCCACCATCGGCTCTCCCGTCCGCACTGCCGCCACCTCGCCTATCCGCGCCACCATCAACTTTCCCGTCAGCAACGCTATCGCCTCACCCATCCATGCCGCCCTTGTCTTGCCCTAGGGTTTGCAGCGGCCCTCGCCCCAACGAGACCGCTGCCTTAGTATTGTGCGGCGCCACCTCCATCCATCCTGCTATTGCTCCTCCCGTCACCACCACCATCTTCCATCGCCCCCATCCACTTGTCACATTGGACTGGATTTTTTGTGGTGGCTCTGCTTGAATTGTGATTTGTATGCAATAACTCTAGTGTGTGGTTTCTTTGGTATTGATGGAGGCAGTCTATGTATGGGGAGGGGGGATGGTGCGGCGTTGGGGAGGGCACGATGTCAAGCGGAGATGGAGCAGGATGGAGATTAGAATCGAAAGAGAGGAAGGGGTTAGGACGTGGGGTATTTTCACAAGAAAGGCTGAATGCACAAGGGGTTAATTGGCATTTACACTTTAGCGCAAAAAATGAGTATTTGCACTAGATATGATGCATTTGTATTTACTAAGTAAGATCCAAAAGGCCAAAACAACTGAGGTACAGAATTACCAACAATTTAGCGCATGCAGCGCCCACGCACAAGAGCAAAAAAAAAAAAAGAACCAACCAAATGATTAGTTAGTTCGCCCCTAATCCTGCACGTAACAAAGAACGCACCACAACTTATCGCGCTCCGGCGATCTCACCTCACGCTCTCCCGGCAATCTCCGGCGCGCGACTTCCGGTGGCGCAGCACCTTGATCGGGCCGGGGAGGAACCTTCCCCACCCTCCCGCCTTCGACGCCCCCTTCGCCTCCACCGCCGTTGCCGACACCGAACTCGATCGTGCCAATGCAACCACGTCGTGCTCCTCCTCCTCCACCGCCCTGCCAGCCGCCAGCTTCCGGAACGACGCCCACCCCCAGACTCTGGACTTGCGCCTCTCGTCGCCGATGCCGCCGCCCCCGGAGGCCGTGACGGATCGCGAGCGCCCGATCCGGCGCTCCCGCTCGATGAGGCTGTAGACCCGGCCGACCGCGCCGCCGGAGGTGGAAGAGGACGAAGAGGGGGAGGAGGAGGAGGACGCGCAGGGGCATGGGCGCGCGCACGCGCAGTCTGGGCAGAGGCGGAGGAGGCGGTCGCGGAGGCAGTGCGGGCACACGCCACCGCAGGGCAGGGGCGGGTGTTTCCGGCAGCGCCATTCGTGGACGGCCATCTCTCTCCACCGTCCGTACGGTTGTGATCCTCCTCCCAGTTTTGGAGGGAGAGGGAGCTGCGGAGTCGCGGCGTTCGCTCGAGAGACCGAGGGACGCGGGGAGCGGAGCGTCCGTCTCTCTTATAAGAAGCGGGGCCACGGAAGCTTAAGGGTCCGTTTATATTGTTTTTTAACTTCAGAAATTCTTGTTTTCGCGTGTACTGTGTACATATATTGGCTTTACGTGATGGACAATTTCGAGCACCGATGGATCGTAGAGCACGCATCACCACATGTTTGTGTGCGAGCGAGCGCGTCGTTCAGTGTAAGTGGAAGAAAATAACATGGTCAAAACAACGTCGTTGACCAACGTGATCGATAAAACATGGTCGAATTAGCGTGATCGATAAAACGTGATGTGATCGAAACAATATGATCGACCAATATGATCAAGATATCATGGTCGACACAATATGGTCGATCAACACGGTGGAAAATAATGTGGTCGACCAAACATGGTCGAACCAGCATGATCGATAAAACGTGGTCGACAAAGCGTGGTCGAAATATTATGGTCGATTAACGTGGTGGAAATGACGTGGTCAAACTAACGTGATCAACAAAACATGGTCGACACAATGTGGTTGGCCAACGTAGTCGAACCAGCGTGGTCGAAACACCGTGGTAGACAAACCATGGTCGACTAACAGGTCGAAACACCATGGTTGACCAACGTGGTCGAAACTATATGGTTGAAATAACGTAGTCGACCAACAAGGTTGAACCAACGGGGTCGACAAATCGTGGTCGAATCAACGTTATCGACAAAATATGGTTGACAAAACGTGGTCGACCAATGTGATCGAACCAATGAGTGGGTGCACGCAGGGCGTCCGTACCTTTGGATAATCGCGGCTTAAGTTTTTTGTCGTTTAGTTATTTATGGGTGTACGTGCAAAGCCCTAAAGTTACGGTCGGTCGGTATGTAGTTGCTTCCTTTTAACTTTAAATTATAAGTAGTTATAATTTATAGAAAATGCTTATAGAGAATTTTTTTTTTGCGATTTTAATTAATATAAATGAAGTTTCTATATTGTATACTACAGTCGACTGGTAGATCTCATTTTAAAAGAATACTTTGTTTGAAAGTTTGGTACCGTACAAAAGTAGTTTTTAGAAATTAACAGCGTATTGGTGTGGTTCATAAGAGGGCATGGATCCTGGTGTTATTTACGAGAGTGGCACGTCGATGGAGTGAGGTGCGCCTTGGGCCAGCTGGGTGTGCCCCACCGTCAGAGAGTGTCACGGCACGACTGCGATCATACGTATGGTTCACATCTTTGCCATGGACGCGGCGAGCAATGCACAACCGAACATCGTCGTTGCTTTGTAAGATCATTAGCACGTTTCCAAAGCGCTAATCGCGAATCAGTTCTAGTCTTCTAGATACATCCAACAGAGTACGCACGCACACCCGCGGTGAGACCAGTCTCGCGCTCGACAGAGCGATGCAAGAGCATCCGTCCTAGCTCGAACATGTCACCTTGGTTTATCGGACCTTGCCTCCAGAGACCTATCCAGGACGCGTTGAAAGAGACCGTTGCCAAACTATCCCCTATAGATGGAGACGGAAGACGAAACCGAATCTCGTTTCAGTCTACATCAAGTGTTTTTCCAATACAATCTTACAGTTAATTCCTATCACCAGTACGACGAAACTAGTTCATGTACAAAGATATGATGTCAGTTGTCTATAAATTTTTTACATAGAACACAATATGATATAGGAGACGAAGCATAGATGTGTGACCATATGGAGGTCACTTCATGGTTGTGATAAATAATTGACCTTTGGATTAGAGTATCTGCAGATGTTGAGTTTGGTTTTCGAGGGTTTTGCAAAAAAAACTGCATTCTAGTTGGGCTGTCTACTGGAATCTTCAGGTTAATCTTTCTGACCGACAGACTTCGACCGCTGACAGTAGTTGAAGGTATGGTCCTCGACTTGTAGTCGGGCGGTCTGATCGACCCAGGGTAGTCGGTAGTCCGATCGGCCCTGTGATAGGCAGTCCGAACAACCGTGTGTTGGGCGGTTCGATAAGCAGATCGATCAGGATGGTTGATGGTCGAAAGTTATAGTGCCTGAACGACCACGGATGGTCAATGGTCGGTAGTCGTAGACTTCGCATGCGGTTGATAGTCGTAGATTTTGCGGTTAATAGTCATACCCTTTGCGATCGGTAGTCGTAGGCTTTACGGTTGATAGTCGTAGACTTTACGATCGGTAGTCCTAGGCTTTGCGAACGATGGTCGATGGTCGCAAGCTATAGTGCTTGACCGACCACGGATGGTTGATGGTTAGTAGTCGTAGTCGTAGGCGTTGCGATCAGCTGTCGTAGACCTCGAGTACTCAAGTCAAACCAGCCAACGGTCTGACTGGCCTGTGCTTGGTGGTCAGACTGCCTTCTCTCGGTGGTCTGAAACTGTTGTTTGGAAATCTTGGAGTTTGGTCATGGTTTGACCGGAGTGTTGTTACCTGTGTGCGCACGTGTTTATTGTTGTGTTCTAGGATTAGGATCAATAATTTGGGTGCATACTTTTTGCATTATGCATTGTATGAATGAACTATGACAATTGATCTTGTTGTGGCAAGGACGTATAAAAGATGGAGAGATCCTCTGAGAGTCATTCTCCACCCATCTAGGCACGTTGGTAGCAAGTTCATCAAGAAACTCGGTTTTTTGCACGTTTTTGACCTAAGTGGTTTCTTGATCTGAGTGTTTTTTGAGTGATTTCTTCGGCGTTCTTACTTGTTGGAACATGTGGGAACATATCTAAACACATCTTGGTCATCACTCACGCACGAGTAAGTTGTATTCACCGATTTTGATTTTGACTCGGTTTTGGTGCAACCTTCCAACAAACTGAAACAGATCTCAACTTTGACCATGATTTTCATGATCGTTAGGTTCCTGATACCCTAGAGTAGATCCTTAGAAAATTTCAAGTCATTGGATCTATGGATCAAAAGTTTCATCGATTTACGGATTTGAAATCGTGCTAAAAACACTGTTCATTCCTGAAATTACTGTGGCAACGGTATGACCGGGGTTACTATAGCATCCCCTAATTTTTACCGTTCATAGTGATCTGACCGCCCTGGAGGTCAGACCGCTCCTTTCATGGAGGTCAGACCGCCATGTATGTAGAAGTCAGACCGCCAGGGGTTTTCAAAACACATTTTGCTCCGTTTTGATCAGATCTTCCCTTGAGATTATTTGTCTTTGATTTTGACAGCTTCTATAGCTAATGGAGTGAAGAGTGTTGCTTCCGCTCAAAGGAAAATATTTTGAAAAGTCTCGAATTGAATTTGGGTTGCTATTCACCCCCTTTAGTCGTCATACTTGATCCTACAATAGAGAATTGGGTCATCTTTTATGCAGTAGTCGACTATAACATGATAAACAAGATACATTATATTGTAGAGAAACTGTCTATTAAAAATTGAGATATGCAAAAAGACAACTTATTATATAAACTGTCTTTAACGTTGTTTATAGATGACATAGAAGATATTATAAACAACACTTATCTACATCATTATTCATGCCCGAAGGAGTTTCTATTCAGAGCGCATATGTATTTAAGTTTTAAATTGCAATAATCGCACTGCATTTCCCAGAATGATTGGACCAGGTATGATGCGATCTAGAAAGGCCTGAAGATTGAATTGGTTGAATCCGTATTGCTCATCAGTTTGGTGGGCGGCGGTGCAATCACGGGCCCTTGGTTGGTACCGGCACATGGCGACAGCCCTATATTCAAATGCGAACGACGCAACATCCAAGCCGTCGGCGTCAGGCGTGCATGCATCCTACGGGCGGCTACGAGGATCCAACACACTTACCTAACGCCGGAATACGCCGTGCTGAATACTAGTACCTTTTATGATCGCAATCTTGTGGTCACGTTGCTGTGCATGCATGGCTCCTGGCCTCTTGCACTGAAGCAGGCCGTCGCATCGCAATCTTAACTATTACAAAAAAAAGTTAGTGGTTGATACGATCTTTTCCATCCTTTCGATTTTTTTTTGATAAAAAAATACTTTGTCTGACGTGTGGACCCACCCATCCCTTCCACGTCCGTGCGCCCTGCCTCCCCCCACCCCCACGAACCCGTGCGCTCCTTCCCCCTGATTTCTCCCTCGCCTCCTCCCTTCCTCCTCCGTCTGTATGTTCTAAAAAATTTTACCATCCGTTATCAGAACATATAGTATGATCAAATTTTAAAATCCGTAGTAACGTACGGGCATTCAGCTAGTTTTTATTAGAGATTTGATGCACGTTAGGTGGTTAGCTGCTTAACTAACTGGCGATCTTGGAATGGAAGTAGATGGTGTGAGCTAGACAACCCTGAAGCATGTACAATCGGTTGCTCTCTCTGTGTTCGACATTTCCTAGAAGCAAATGGTAATGCTCACCTAATGGCATGTGTTAGACATGAGAAATGAAACGATTAGTATGCTGTATTCAGTATTTATTGCTCCAAAAAGAAGATTGCAAAAGAAAAATGCTCCACAAAGAAGGGGCACCAGAACATAGTCAACAGACAGGGACAGACCCAACAGTGGGTTCAGGTGGGGCGTTAGTCCCCTACCGTCGGCCGGACGTGTGTACCTCTCTTACCCTCTATAGCTTCACGCTAGTTATATGAATGATTTTGTCGGACTTAAAAAGTCTTTGCATGATAAAGAAAATTATATTTGTAGCGATGATTACAAGTCACAAATGATATCTTGGCTATTGACGTGGAGCCTCTCTCTTGTGTCTACAAATCTACCATAAGCCGGTAACTTGGCATTCAACAAACTGATCAGTAAATCATGTTAGTCTTCCCGAAATTTTGATTCTAGATCTATCACTGTCAACAGATGCCACTGGATTACGCTTTCTATTTTAATTCAGATTTTGTATCCAGGCCTGGCCGAGCTGCTCTGGAAAAGCAAGAGCAGCCCCCCATCATCGTAAACTAGGCTAAGTTTACGTGTGGGCCAAAAGCATATCCAAATTACTAGCCCATCCGATGTCTATCGCAAGACTGGACACGGTAGACGTTGGTCCAAGCGTTCGTCCGGTTGCTCTCCGCAATGTGTTATCGTTTCTCTCCGACAAAGATGCCATCGTACTACATTCAACGCTCAATCAAATCTCGCGAACATTTCGGTTCACACGAAAAGGAAAAAAAAACTACACAGGAGCTTAAATGGATGACACCCCAACCAAACTCGAGAACAGCAGATAGACTGTGGGAAAGAAAAAGGTACACTAAAATCGCACGAGCAAACGAACAAAACTGCATTTGCTTCCCTCGCACTCCACCGCCGCTGTTGCATGCAGACAGAGGCGGAATCAGGACTCAGACTAGGTAGACTATAGCTCGAAATCTGAAAACCAAAATTCATAGGGAATATTGACTTGGATGTGAAAGGCTAGGAATGGAAGTTCATTTCAGCACAAAACCAGCTACCCTGGCTTGAGGCTTGCGCTGAGCCTGGTTCCGCCCTGCCTGCAGGAGCTAGCTAGCTAGCGTGGTGACAAAAGCCGATGCCGAAATCCGTGTACCGTTCATGTTAGTCTCTTTGTCATTTGCTATTATATAAAAAAATACAAATAAAATTCATCAACTATAATAAAAAATAGTTAACTACAGCATAAAAAACAGACTAAATAGTTCTCACACAAGAGACAGGCGTCCCCTTCCGGACCCAAAGACTCTTCCCCAACAAGAGGGCAGGCGTCCCCTTCCCGGAAACCTACAAAACTAACCACAAACTCGTACCCACTCGCCGACCCCCTCGTCATCCACCACACCATCGCTGCAGCGCGACGCAGGCCACATGCCTCCCGGTGCATTGCATGCATGCGCGCGCGCCCAAGAGACGCCGACGTTCACCAGAATTTCTGTGCCCCCGCATCCACCGTCCGTCCAACACGCGCGTTCCCCCACCACAGTCTGTTTCGCGTCTTGTCACACGCGTTTTTCGGCGGGAACTAGGAAGAGATGGATGGGGAATACGCTCATCGCTAGGACTACTACATCATCTACCAGTGACTTGTTAAAAAGCTGTACCGGAATCCCCTTTTCCGAAGGCGGAAAAAAAAAGCGAGGAAACACAAAAGAGGAACAGGCTATCATCTTTCTAGACGTTTTATGAAGCGTAGAGCTACCAAGCAAGAGCTACGAAGCACTTTTCTACAGAGAGGGTCTTAGCCAAGATCTCTTCTTATCTACAGTTGATCTTATAGACTCCACGCCACATCAATAATAGATAGAGAGGTCTTCTCCCACTGATTTTTCTTCCGGGAGCTAGAAACCTAAAAGAAGAGAACTGGATGGTGCATTGCATGGTGGCTAGACGCGGTTTAGTAGCTTTTTTAAGCCTTCTAGCTAGTGGTAGGCTTCTGAGTTGTCTTTCCTCCGAACCGAGATGCTGTCTAGCCATATCAGATAGCAATGGGAGATGATGACCATCTTGCACTCCTGTATGTACGTACAGGGGCGAAGCCAAGGGGGAGGCTTAGTAAGGCTCGAGCCTCACCTCCCGTGGCGGAACCCCCGGCGGCGGACCCCTCCCCCGGCGAGAGCAGACAGAGTCACAGAGACATTCACCATTTCACAACTTAAGCACCGGCGCCGGCTTTAGGCCCAACAAGCAGCAAAAAAAATACTTCAAATAGCAGCCCGTAAAGAGGCCCAACAAATCAGCAAATTATCTTATTGGCCCAAGATCCGGCGGCAGATCCGCACCGGAGACCCCAGGCGGCGATCCGAACAAACACATTCATTGTTTCACAAACACAAAGTACACATCCGATCGAATCCAGATCGGCGATCGCGGCGCGCCGCGGCGAGGGTCGGCGAGCGGTGGAGCCGGGCCGGGCGGCGGCGGTCGGCGGCGACTCCGAGTCACCGAGACTCCGGCGGCGGCGGCGTCGCGGCGACTCCGAGCGAGCGGCGGCGGCGTCGCGGCGACTCCGGAGGCGGCGGTGTCGCATGCGACTCGAGGCGAGGCTAGGCGAGCGAGAGAGGAGCTAAGCGGCGGCGGCGGCGAGAGAGGCGAGGCGGAGGAGGCGGGCGGGCGAGGCGGAGGCGAGAGGAAAAGGGAGGTGCAGCGGTCAGGCCCCCACTCTGCGCGACGCGGAGAGAAAAAGGCAAGTGCGGTCTGCGGTCGTCGGTGGCCTCGGTGCGGGGGGAAAGAAAAAGCAAAGCTGCCGACAGCGGATGAATTGAAATTTGTCCTATCTGCCGACAGCTCCATTGCTTTTGGTAATTTTTCTGTACTTTTTTTATTAATTTAGTAGTTTAAAGTTTAGATTTTAGACTAATAATTTATTTATAGATTTTGCTATAATGGAGAAACGAACTTTGTGTAACTATTTCGCAAGTGATTCAAGTGGTTTTCGTCCAACTCAACCAAAGATTGATGTGCCAAATATGGAAGATCCTATTGGAGTTATGGGTAAATCAGTGCGTCGGAAGCATAAAGTGACTCAACATCATTATTACAAAGTTGACATTTTTAATGTTGCTATTGATGCAGTTATGAATGAGATGAATCATCGATTCAATGAAGTTTCCTCGGAGTTATTGGTATGCATGTCTTGTCTTGATCCAAGCGACTCCTTCTCTAAGTTTGATGTTGATAAACTTGTTCGGCTTGCTGAGATTTATGTTGATGATTTCACGGGTGCTGATCGGCTTTTATTAAGAAGTCAGCTTCAAACCTTCATTCTCAACATTAGAAGAAATGAAGAAATTAATGAATGTCGTGATGTATCAAAACTTGCTCAATTGATGGTTCAAACAAGGAAAGATAAAACCTTCCCGCTGGTATATCGCCTCATCGAGTTGACATTGATACTTCCAGTGGCAACGGCATCTGTTGAGAGAATATTTTCAGCAATGAATATTATCAAAACAGATTTGCGCAATAAGGTAACAGATGAGTGGCTCAATGACTTGATGGTGTGCTACACGGAGCGAGAGATCTTTAAATCCATTGATGATGATAAAATTATAAACCGTTTTCAAGGCATGAAGTCGCGTAGAATGCATTTGCCCCGTGATTCAAATTTGTCTCGTGGTTCAAATTAGCTTATTTGTGGTATGTTGCATAATTTATATAATCTAAATTTTCATTATTATTCACAATTTTCTATTATATAACTAATTTTCATATGTTTCATACACAGGTGATTTATTTCTACTCCGTACTCATAGCAGAATAATTATATATTATTGGGTATGCGCTTTCTTTTGTCGAGGTATGTACTTTGTATGTCTCTGTTTTTCGTTGTTTGTCTCCAAGACTCCAATTGTATAATTTCTGTATGAATTTGAAATTCTATAAAAGTATAAGACTATATTTGTGTCAACTTAATTTATTCCGACAAATACTTCAGCCTACCCTCAATTTTAATCCTGGCTTCGCCACTGTGTACGTAGGAAAACGACGGATGGACAGTAGCCCGCCGGCGCTAAACTCACCGAAAATTGCCATTCACCTCGTTGGTTTGTGAGCACTGGTGTAACATGTCAAAAACATGAAGGCGAATCATTGAAACGTAAATTGGTCTCCGGAAATTAATATGGTTTCCTTTGTGCATTAACTTCAGTCTTCAGAGTCCCCCCCGCCCCCCCATCGGGGGGGTATCAAAGCGCGTCACGCTTACATCACGAAACCAATAATGCGTGCATAATGCATGGACTTCGAATTACTCAACCGGATAAGGTTTTTTTAAAACTTTCATGTCAAAATCCTTTTTCTTTCACAGTAATTAATTAACCAGCATTTTACTTTGTTCTTTTCGCAACTAGCTAGGCCCGACTCGTTTCATCATGCTGGCAGATTGTTAATTGGTTAGTGCATTGTTATCAACTAAGGGGGCAAGGATCAGTTTTTATATTAGGTGTAGCTTATAGATTTTAGCTATTTCTGATAGTTTTTGGTTGAAAATAAATAGTAGTGGCTTTTAGAAGGAGTACGTGAGTGGTAAGAAAAGTGTATGGGGAGATGCGTGCACGAGACGAAAGCGAGAGGAGTGGGGTACGTAATGCGTCTGTGACCTCCTATCTTATTTTTGGAGCGAGACGAGAGTGAGAGGAGTGAAAAACCGTTTCAAAAAGTTAGGTGTTCATATTATCTTCTGCTTTCTCTAAGCAGAAGCCACAAATAAATACTAATATGAACAGGCCTTAAGATTAGTTCCAAGAGATAATCAGATGTATAACCGCAGCATATGCGGCATAGGCGTTGTTGTAACCGACCCTTAATCAGGTGCATAATTCAACCAAAATAGGGTATTGAGTGATCCCATGGAAATCATGCATGGTTGTTCATCCAGTAAACTTGGGATGAACCGAAGAAAAAAAACCCAATATTGTGTATACTACAGTCCCATGCATGTCCCAGCTAAAGGGGTTTGGAGTTTTGAAATGCCTCTGGGAGTATCTATGGTTTTTAGCTAAATTTTTTGAATTTTAACTGTTTGTGATATAAATTATGAAGAGAGATTTTCGCTTACGATTTTAGATAGTACAGATATTGAGCTTTTAACGTGTATTATAATTAACTTGTAGACATTATCTTAAAAAATACTTTATTTAAAAGTTATGTACTATAGCAAAAAGCAAAAATGAGTTTCAAAAACCAAAAGAAACATACCTCATAGTCTAAGAGCATGTACAATGCAGGCTCTTAAAGAGATGTTTAGCAATAAAAAACTGATTTTTTTGCCACATAAGATAGATAAGGTGCTTATTTTGAAGCATCGACGCTTAAATAAGCATCGGTGCTTAGTAGGTGCTTATGTGTATAACTATATCTATTAATAGATAATTATAGCATCTAAGCACCCACGGAAGAGATGTTTGCATTGGAGGAAATAACTTTTGCATGGATGCTTGATGATGTGGCTATATTCTCTCTTTAAGCATTCATATATAAACATCTTGTATTGTACATGCCCTAAGGGCGCTATAGGAGTAGTTGACCAAACTACCGAATACCGTACGCTGGCCAGAAAAAAAACTATAGAAGATGCACCTTTTCTGCTCTTAAACCTACTACATTACTTGCCCAGACGATATGATAGCAAAACCATTTGTTTCTTTGTTTGTTCGAACTTGCAAGGCCATTTGGTTAGTTAGAAACAGACCGATCAAAACACTAAACAGCTCTATAAGTGAGGCTAACCACAGGTCCTAATCACCAGCCAGAAACAAGTTGGGCACTGAGAAATAGGATCTTGCTTGCACGATATGGAGCATCCTAAATTCTTAATAGCGAGCTATACCCGAGGCACAGCATACGCTACAGAACGTGAAAGGAAGCATCTGATCCCTTACGGAACACGTCGTAGTAAATCAGTAACGGATGCCGTGGTGATTTCTTTCTTTCTTTTTTTCTTCCTTTGATGCGGCCGTAGCGATTTGCTAGCGCGCTTAATGGTGTGGTTAGTGGTAGCTTTTCCGCGGAGAAAACGTGGCTCGGTGCTTTGGCGCTTCTGCCCTAGGCACCCCTGCCGCTGCGTGGGTGGAGCAAGTGGCGAACGAAGAAACTGCACAGAGCACCAGGCGCACAAACTAACACCGGCAAAGCGAAAAGCGAGGGCACGCAGCCGGGCCGGATCCATGTGCCAGCACAGCCCAAACCCGGAGACAGACGGCGTTACTGCTGATGATCGCGTGTGCCGCCCCCAATTGACCGCAACAACTGCACCGGTGTAAATTCCACTCGACGGGACAATGCAATCTCGGAGACGTTACGAATTGGGAGCACTGTCAACGCAGACTCCACGGCAACTCCCTGCGCAGGGCCATTGGCCGTGCTCGATCTCCGCACAGTCGCGGCCATTGGATGTGTCGCGGTGAAGCAACAGTTGGCCTAATGGAGGACTAGATAAGATTCCATCTCCTGAAGCGTGACAAGGTGAGGGAGAGGACGGGTCGGTCAGCCACACCGAGGGTCCGAACCGGATCCGGCTGGGAGTGAGCAGAAAAAGGTGTGTTCTTTTTTTACTGTGATCAATGACTTGTAACTGTGATTAATGATTTTAGTTCTAATATGAATGTTTGTGTGGATAAACGAATACTAATAGATCTGTTTTGAAAAATCTAAACATGTCTCGATTAGTCATTTAAAAATAACAAAAAATATTTTATTTATTTATTTAAAATAATTTATAAGTCAGGGACCGAAAAGAATGTACTTAAACGAGCTGGGCTCGCCTGTGAAACGAACCATCGCCTCGAACTATCTTGCCTGTTGGTTTATTACCACCACCACTACCAGTGCTGTGATACTCGCAACCTTTCTCCGGTCGACAAAGACCTCCGCTTCCCTACCTCCACTTCTTTCTTCCAAAGCGCCCCCTTTTCCTCGCCTCTTCCTCCCCTGCTCCCCCTCTTTTCTTCCACCGAATCCTCTCTCCGCATCCTCCTTGTTTCCGCACGACCCGGCTGTGTTGGTTCAGGATCGAAATGGCAATGGATGATGAATCGCCGCCGCTCAGAGTCAATACCAGAGGCGGAGCCATGGTAACGTGGCCCCCTTTCCTTCTCTTCTCGCTTCTTGTTTTTTCAGGCTCTGTTTCTTGGTTATTGGTTGATTGTAATTAATGGCGGTGCTGGATCGAACGCGGCAGGGAGGAGGGGAGTGCGACGAGGCGGAGAACCAGCGGTGGCCTCCGTGGCTGAAGCCGCTGCTGGCGACGGGCTTCTTCGGGCAATGCAAGCTGCACGCCGACGCGCACAAGAGCGAGTGCAACATGTACTGCCTCGGCTGCATGAACGGCGCGCTCTGCTCCCAGTGCCTCGCCTACCACCGCGACCACCACGCCATCCAGGTGAGCCAAAAGCATGGCATTTCTTGGCATTGGATTAACCGGAGCAGATGCCTCCCTTTCTTTGAAACAAACGGCAGCTCCCCTGTTTCCATTGGAACACTCAAAGAGCGAGGGTTAGCTTAACTAAAACGAAAATCCCTCTCCAAGACTTGGTTATATCCAGCTCCCAACGGCCTTAGGAACAATCCAATGATCAGGATAACTAACTTTCTTGAATTGGCAGCAAATGACCCTGTTCCATCTCCTGCTTCTCGCTGACGACGATGCCTTTTTTTTTTTTGATGTGTGTGAGGCAGATAAGGAGGTCCTCCTACCACGACGTGATCAGGGTGTCGGAGATACAGAAGGTGCTGGACATCACCGGCGTGCAGACGTACATCATCAATAGCGCGCGCGTCGTGTTCCTGAACGAGCGCCCGCAGCCGAGGCCCGGCAAGGGCGTCACCAACACCTGCGAGGTCTGCGAGCGCAGCCTCCTCGACACCTTCCGCTTCTGCTCCCTCGGGTGCAAGGTACACCGCAGAGCCAACGCCTATTTCAAGATTGCTTCAGTTCGCTCATGCTCTGCAACGGCATTATTGTAAATTGCAATGCTCTGTGGATGAGCAGATCGTTGGCACGTCCGGCGACTACCGCGTCCGGAAGCACGCCGGCAGCAAGAAGAAGAAGCTGCAGATGGGCGCGGCGGCGTCGGACTCGGAGGACTCGTCCACCAGCACCAGCGGCTGGAGCGACAAGAGCAGCGTAGTGCAGAGCTTCACCCCGCCGGCGACCGCCAACAGCTACCGCACCGGCAAGCGGCGCAAGGGCATCCCGCACCGGTCGCCGTTCGGCAGCCTCATGGTGGAGTTCTAGAGCAGAGCAACGCACGCTCGCCAAAACAGCGGTACACTGTAGCATACACATCCAAATCTATATCTATAGTTTGTCCTATACATAGCCAGCTAAGGAGCTAAGCAATAACAAAGCCCCCATTGCACCCTGTGCTTCTGGACGAGGAGGCCGGTGCAATGCAATGGCGGGATAGTTACTTCCATAGTTACAGTTTCTGTGCTAGTAACAACGGTTTGGTTACGTCTCTCTCTCTCTCTCTCTCTTTCTCTCTGGGGAAGAGGAGGCAGTACTCCGTCGTAGCTACTAAGTTTTGCAACATCCTTATAGGGGTTTTTAGTTTGGTTACTTGTGTTTGTTATGGTTGGTGTACATATATGTATACTGTCACAGATGGGGATGGAAGGAATCGTATTAGGAGATGGTGCTCCGGTGTTCATATCTGTGCTTGCCTGTAATAAAGATGAGAATGCTCTTCCTGATGGCCTAATGTCATGGTTGTTGCTTGCTTGGATTCTTCTTCCCTCTTCAATTCCCTCTTATGTCCTGCAAATGCTCGAGTGAATCAGGGGTTGCTGGTGCCGGTGCCGTTTCCTCACTGTGGTACGGTCAGCTGCGCCATGCCGCCTGCCTAACTTGCTTGACTCTCCGTTCGCTGGGCGAAAGCGGCCGCCCGATGCCGACGTTGTCGTCATCATCGCCTCTGGACCAGTTTGTTCCTTCGCCCCATACGGAAGAGCCATCAGTCCAACCGCCGTCCGGCAATTAACACGACGGTAGGCCTCTCTCTCTCTCTCTCTCTCTCTCTGGTCGCAATAAAGACGGATCGATCTAGAGGCGAGATCGGTCGTACAATACCCAATGATACGTGTGCTGGCAGGCCACGTGCGTTTGTATATACACCGAGCTCAAAGGAATCCCAATTCCCATGGAGGGAAAGGTGAGGTGCACGCCCGGCCGGCCCCTGCCGGCCTACTAGGGGGATGCCGGGGCAAATGCGTGCATGGGGCCGCCGCTAGCTCGCTCTAGGCATGTGTCCCGCACGCACGACGCATCTGCTGCATTCGGCAGCGCGCGCAAGCTGACAGGAGAGCGTGGGTCTCTGGATCTCAGTTCCCCATGCTCATCCTGCTTCGGCGCCTAGATCGATCCAAATATCCAATGCTCTTCCTTCACCTCTCTGCACTTGCCGTGATCGATGTGCTAGTACCTGCCGTGAAGGTTCCAAGGGCACGAGTCCACAGGTACGAACGGGCTTCCGCGAAACGTCCGTGAGCTAGCATCCATCGGCGATCGCCGGGAAGATGTTACGTGTCCTGCACCGCGGCGGCGCAGGCATAAAACAGCGCCCAGTGCCGCCCGCCGTGCGCACTCCTCCTGCCTGCGCCGTCCGGTCCATCGCACTCGCGGCGAGGCCCTGGAAAATGCAGGTACGGCCTTGCCCGCGCGTGACGTTGCCACCACTCACCGCTCGACGCCCGCCCCACATCACACGCACGCACGACTTCTTTTTCCGGACCGCGTGCGTGATGTCATTCGCTTCCTAACCTAACCCTCTCGTCTCACCGTGCTCCAGCCCCCGTGGGGCCGCACCGCCGGTTTGCCTGGCACCGCGGGTGGGGGCCGGGCGTCCTCATCGGACGGCCGCTTTTCGTCGCTAATCGATCGCTACGGCCGGCAGGCTCCGTTTGCCGTGGGGGGATAGGCTCTGCTCGTGGTCCGCGACTGCACGGCTGGTAGATTGGGCGTCGAGGAACTGGACGTGGAATCATTGGATAGGATTGCCGATTGCTCATAAGGTGTGTATTTTTCGAGTGTCTATTGGCTCTCCACGTTGAAAGCAACGGGAGGGCCCACCGTACTTGCTCGTTTCTTTTAGCAAAGTGTCAGGCGTACGAATTATCTTCTACTGAATTTGTGCGTACCATGGTTGACAGATGGGCCCCGGATGTTCGACCCGGTGGAAATCTGTAGATATTTCATCAAAAGGAACCGTTTCATTAGCATAGCAGTGTTCGTCTGTTTAACTTTAACTGTGGTGGCTTGATGGGGGTGTATGGTTCAACTAGCTAGCTACGCTTTTGAGAATGTGTTTCTCCTTTTACTTTGTGCTGAGGATGGGTGAGTGGGTGGGTGGACTGTTGGAGTTCATGGCCACCATTGCATCATATCTTCATATAAAATATGATAATTGAGGAGCCTAGTGCTGTGGCGACAGTCAGTACTGTCCCACTCCTCCGTGGGAGCACCTGTTGTGTTCAGATAAGTCCAGAGGTAGAGCAGGAAGATTTAAGATGATAAAAGAAAGAAAAGTCTGTGGGGGCAATAGATCCTGAGCAATCTTTGTGATGGAGAGAGAGAGGCTTAGCACGGGAAAAGGGTATGTACATGCGAATCAATGGCCTTTTAATATGATCAGATGGAATCCTAAACTCTTATCTTTATTTTGGGCAGTGCCTTTTCCTTTCTGTTTACGGCCCATCAGGTCGCTCTCTTCCCTGCAGAATTCAGAAGGCAGTGGCAGCCAGTTTCTCCTCCCTCCCTTGGAAGAAAATTCAGAAAGTTGTGACTTTGGCGCGGCCAAGTGGTGCCTGATTTTTCCTCTCGTACGCGTTTCATTCTAAAGGAGACGTTGAAAGGTTTCCTATGCCGAAGTAGGTCCCGGGAATCAGGCGTTGTCACGAAGTTCCTTCCTTAGGAAATCAGCAAAGCAAAAATTATAAGGCCTGGGTCCTACAAAATTAGGACTAAATCAAACAACAATCATCGTAACTCATAAGTAGTGTTGAAGTATAAGTGAATTGTCCATCTTTTCTCATCAGTTTAAGCTTTTGGGAGAGCTGATTGGTGTATGCAACTCAATATGGTATCAGAGCCAAGAGGTCCTAAGTTCAAGACCTGGCTGACTCAATTAACAAAATTAATTGAGTTGCATGCATCAACCAATTCACCCAAAAACTTAAGTTGATGAGGAAAGATGAACAATTCACTTATACTTCAACAAGTAGGGATGCCGTTGGGAGGGTAATTTGCCCACCTGAGCATAATTTGCCCATGCCTATTAGGTAACCGGGTAAGATGCATAAAGTGACTGGTGGAGTTCAATGCCTCTGCACTTTGCCCGTCCCAGCTGGCACACGCAGTCACGCACGCATTTTGTATACTACCTTTTTAGACACATTTTAGAAGGATGACTTTTAACCCATCTTGGGCTATTAAATTCATGGCACGCGAAGCACATCAAACATGAAAAAGATCCCGATTTAAGTGCAAACCTTTCTTGCGCAAAAGATTTCATGGTTCTGATTTAAGTGCAAATCTTTCTTGCGCACAGGAACTTTTGAGAGCTTCCTGAACCTGAACATCGTTAACAGAGCAATTGTCCAGAACAAAGGGGGAAAAATTTCTTGTCTAGATTCCATTCATACAACCTATTGATAACCTGTTTAGCAATGTGTTCTCCAGTATTCGGGGTCTCCATATGCACAAACCAAATTATCTTTTTATGCAAGTTCCAGTCAGCATCAATGTAATAAGCTGTCATGCTCATACCAGTGGATGTCCACATAAAGAAGGTGATGCTGATTTGACTTAGATTTGATCAAGTATTTCATATAATTTATTTCTTTCCTCCTCAAAAAGCTTCCGTATAGTCCTCTTTTACGCAAGTTATATGTCCTAGCTTGAATAAGGGTTGCAAATTATAAATAAATCATCTAGCGAAATAGTGTTCAGACATAAAAATGGGTATCCATGGCATGTAACAAGTCCTCACGACTTCATTGTTGATCAAATGTTGGAATATCTGTCTTTGTGGTACCGGACTTTCTTTTCTTTAATGACTGAAGCTCTGGACTTGCATTAATGTGATAACTCAAGTGGTTTGTCCCATTCTTATTACGAGCTACAAGTTCTTTTTTTGTAATGATTGCACATTGCCTTTACAAAACTGTCAATATTTTGATACCGATCTTACGTATGATTTGTTTGGATTCAGGGATTCTTTTAGAAGACTATGCTATGGTCTTGCGGAACAGCGACACGGGAATTTTTATCCAGATTCAGACCTTCTCTTGAGAGAATAATAGCCTTACATCCTGTGCAATTACTAACCAGAAGAAATTATTACAACCGTGTAATGCGAAAAAAGAGTCTACACGGTCTCTTGCATGGATCCACCACCCCCTTTTCTCTCTTTGATGCTAACCTTTATATAGCCAGTGAAGCGAAGGCAGTTGTCCCGTACCAGAAGACGCCTCAACGCTTCAGATGCTAACCGCCTAACATAAGTTACTGTCAGAGAGATGTAGTGGCCGTTCACCGTGTGGCGGTTGTTGCTAGAGAGAGATTATGTGCGGTTATTGGATAAATGCATGTTCTAACTGCATTGTCATATGAATCGATGATTTAATTGGTCGGAGATAGGTTAGTCGCAGAAAGGTCCACAACTATAAGGAAGTCGCATGACAGCTTACGACCATACGGTCGTAGTAAGACTTACAGACATGCGGTCGTAGGAGAGCTTACAACAATATGGTCGAAGTAAGATTTATGACCATACGGTCGTAGTAAGATTTACGAACATACAGTCGTAGCAGAGCTTACGACCATACGGTCATAGAAGAACTTATGACCGTATGGTCATAGTAAGACTTACGACCATACGATCGTAACAGAATTTATGACCATACGGTCATACAAAAACTTACGACCGTGTGGTCGTAGTAAGACTTACGATCATACGATCGTAGTAGAGCTTACGACCATACGGTTATAGAAAAGCTTACTCTCAAAGTGTGGTCTTAAAAGAGCTTACGACCATGCGGTCGTAGAAGAGCTTACGACTAAACTTTTTTCTTATCTATAAGGGGTATATTCAAGGAATATGATGCAGTAATAATTTGAAAATTATTCTATCCTCGACATCTAGCCCCCCACCTTCAAGTGAAAGTAGCTTATTCGAGCAGGCGAGGTTGTAGATAAAAATATGGTCGAATGCAGAGCCTTTCCGACCTTTATTGACCAGGAATAACCTTTGTCGAACTGGATACATCTATGAATGAATCGGTGAAGTTTGGCGATGGATCAAATGTGGAGATCTGTGGACGAGGGACAGTTTTGTTCACATACCGCACCGAAGAGCACCGTGAACTCACAACCATCTACTACATACCTCAGCTGTCCAGTAACATCATAAGTTTTGTACAGCTCGACGAGGTTGGGTACCAGACAATCATCAAAGACGGTGTCATGCAGATCCGCGACCCAGATCGAAGGCTTCTTGCTAAGGTAAACCGCATAAGTAACTGGTTTTATGTGCTTAACCTCAACGTTGCGCAGCCGGTATGCTTGTCAGCCCGGAGCGACGAATTGGCATGGCAATGGCACGAACGTTTCGACCATCTGAACTTCAATTCCCTCCGAAGGTTGGCTTAGTAGGAGATGGTTCGAGGACTTCCTGAAATTAATCAGGTGGATCAATTGTGCACAAGCTATTTGGCAAGGAAGCAACGACGAGCTTCGTTTCCTCAGGAGGCCAAATATTGAGCTGATCATGTCATGGACCTCCTACACGGCGATCTTTGCGGACCGATTACTCCAGCAACTCCTAGAGGTAGGCGCTACTTCTACTTCTAGTCGATGATTTCAGCCGGTACATTCTCAAAGCTAAAGATGAGGCGGCCGAAGCAATCAAGCGCTTCCAAGCAGGCATTGAGTTCGAGGCCAGGAGGAAGTTTCGTGTGCTGCGCACTGATCGAGGAGGAGAGTTCACATCTGCAGAGTTTGGGGATTATTATGCAGATCGAGGTGTCACACATCACCTCACCGCGCCATATTTTCCATAGCAAAATGGTGTGGTTGAGCGACGCAATCATACAGTGGTTGCGATGGCGAGGAGCATGATGAAAGCCAAGGATATACCGATTGTGTTCTAGGGGAACCGATCGTGACTGTGGTGTACATTCTAAATCATGTCCCGACTCAAAGTCTTGAAGGCAAGATATCGTTCGAGGCATGGCACGAACGACGGCCCAACGTACACTATCTTCGCACATTCGGGTGCGTGGTGCACGTTAAGACGGCGAAGCCCAATTTGAAGAAATTTGATGACCGAAGCACACCAATGGTCTTCATTGGGTATGAGCTCGGCGCCAAGGCTGGGCATATGACTTTGTAAGCAGAAGGGTGCATGTGACATGATGCCATCTTTGATGTGGAAACCAAATGGAACTGGAGTGCTCGTGATGATCTGCTTACTCTAGATATTGGTGAGACCTTCACGATTCATTACTTTACCTAGGTTCAGGTATAGAGCCATCAACGGCCCAGAGCAGTCCACACCAGGGCAATCTCACACTTGCACATGGTGTATTCAGTCATGAGCCAGGTGCAGACTAGTAATGCAAAAAAAAGGGGCTATATGTATTGCCAGTTTTGCCATATTTTGCATGTCCTCGAGCAGACATGCACCTAATTGGGTCAGTCAGGTCTTATTGCACAAAACCAATTTCATTTGGCACCGAAAAATATGGCTATCCATTATCAGTCAGGTGACTAGTGCAATCTAAGCTAGTGAGTAGTGACTCCAATAGAACTGCTTGATTTGTCAGTGGTATCTTACTAAAATGTACTCTTGCAAGCAAGTGCACTGAGATTGGAGGATTTTGTACTTTGGAGGCTAGCATGGCCGAAATTTATTAGGAATCAACTGTGAAATGTTTGTTCGTGTTGAAGACATTTGCACCACCCATACGATATTTGCACTTGCAGATCAGCCTCCTACATCACTACCCTAGCGAAGAAAGAACCACCCCCTCCAAATAGTCGAGCCCGTGAACAAGTGATGATCACGACAAGATCCAGGAAAAACGGAGGACCAAATTTGGGATGTTTGAGTCCCCTGGTTTGCGTCGCTAAGAAAATGACACGTGGCAGAACCCTGCATAGAGTACGATCAATAATTCCATTCCATACCAACTTTGTGCGAGGTGCGACCGTACGAGTGGATACAGATACGGGATGACAAAAATGAGCGACGAGCCCTCAGGGTTGATGTGCAATTTCGAGCCTTGATTGATTGCGGTGGACAGTGCATGGGACCGACGTGCACTGCTACTCCTTTCCTGCCATCGGTTTCTTTACCTCCCAAATCGTGCTCGGTGTTTCTTTCTGTTGGATCTTGCGCTGCGCTGCGCGCACGAGGAGGCAGGGGAGCACACGTGGGCTGTCGCGCGCGGTGTGCGGGCGAGCGTGATTCGCGGCCCGGGAGGCGGCCCGACTACGTGCCAGCGCGGGTGGCCCAGCAACGAACGGCCTGGCACTTCGCATGTGCGCGTCGGCGCGGCCACGGACAAATCACCGCCTTCCCGGCCTTATCCCCGGCAGCGCCGCTCGCTTATCCGAAACCAAACCAAAAAAATTCCAATCAGGGCCAGAATCGTCAGCCAAGCCACTCCCCTGGCAAAATCCAGAGCCCGGTTCCAGAAAATCCCGGACAGAAACCGCCCGCATCGCAGAGCTCAGCGAACCAATGGCGCTCTCCCTCGCGCGCAGCCCCCCGCATTTCCCAATTTGCCCCTCCCCTCCCGCTCCTTCACTCCCCTCGCCGCCCCTACCCACGCCTCCGCCTCCCGGCCACCGCCGTCGCGGCCTCCTCGCCTCCGGAGGCGCAGGCCGCGGCGGCGGCGGAGGAGGACGAGCAGGGGGAGAAGCGGCGGAAGCTGTACGTGGCAAACCTGCCCTGGAGCTTCCCCGCGCCGGAGATCGAGAAGCTCTTCGCGCAGTGCGGCGTCGTCAAGGACGTCGAGGTGAGTGACGAGGACAGAATTGCCATGCTTGTGAGTGGAGCTTTGGATTCTGTGTTGTGGTCTCCGTTCTGAGATGCCTGCTTGTGTTTGTCTGGCCAAGGTGATCAAGGGGAAGGATGGGAGGAAGAAGGGGTTCGCTTTTGTGACGATGTCGACGGCGGAGGAGGCGGCTGCAGCCGCGGAGAAGCTTAACTCCCATGTGAGTGTGTTTACGGTTGCTTTGACGTGTTGGTTTGCACCATTCCATCGTGACATATGAGCATATTCTGCAATACTGCATATCAGATAGACAGAGTACAGATGCAGCAAAATGATTGTAATATACGTGTTAATGCATTAATTGTCTCACGCGCCTTCCACCGGGAAAGTCACACTGTAGATTTGCAGAACTCGGGAGCCATTGAAACTAGAACCTACAATTTTAGGACTATACATGGAGACGTTCACATTTGATGAATGTATACTGTGAATATTACAGCAGTGTTGTGAATATTACAAGCTTGTCTTTCATGTGAACAGAAAATTTCTCGTTATGTGAACAGAAAATTTCTCGTAACCTTACTTTCATGCTTGAACTAACTACAACATTAGCACAATCTATCATTGTTCAATGTGCTTATCATTAAAATGCTGACATCTTGATGTTTTCCCCAAAATAAGATACCGGCAGTCCTGACAAAAATAGCCATATGTATCTGAGCTTTGGAAACTTACCCATGGAGCTCTTATACTAGTTTCTGCATCACCAACTCTTTGTAGGATGTCATGGGAAGAACCATCAAGGTGGAGTTTTCAAAGAGCTTTAGAAAACCTGCTCCACCTCCTCCTCCGGGCACTATGGTAGAGAGGCACAGGCTCTATGTGTCCAATCTCACATGGAAAGCAAGAGCTCTCAATATGAAGGAGTTCTTCTCAGAATTTAACCCGTTTTCTGCTAAGGTAGTCTTTGATAGCCCATCAGGAAAATCAGCTGGGTACGGTTTTGTTTCTTTTGGGACAAAAGAGGAAGCAGAGGCTGCTCTCAGTGAACTCGATGGAAAGGTGATAATCATACAAACTTTTACCTTTCTGTTTTACAATTTACACCAAGAATGAAGATTGATCATTCATAAATTGACTGCTACGACGATATTTAACAGCCTGGCAAGCTTCATGCAAAGACTTTCCATTATGTATGCAGTAATCTTTACTAGTGTCTTATATTCATTTATTTTTTTGATGAGCAGTTAGCATCTAAAACAAAAACAACTCATTAACTGTATTGTTCTTTTCCATATTGTGATCAATCTGTACCAGCTTTAAACTGGAAGAGAAAACAGTTCCGGGGCAGCAGTGAAATGTCCTATCAGCTCTGTGTTTTAGACAAGAATTATAAGGTCACTAGCTATTGAGACAATATGTTATTGCACAGTTACATGAATCTTCTGTCCCTTTTCCATGTCATTTTTAAAAATCAAATGTAAGATATGTTGGATTAGAAGCACATTAAACACTAAGTATTAGTATCAAAGTTTATTTTTTTGTTATGTAGGAGCTTATGGGAAGACCTGTTCGCTTGAGATGGCGGCAAAGTGTTGATAATAAGGTTGAAGGTGTAAAGGCTGATGGTGAAGTTGAAGGTGTAAAGATTGATGGTGAGGCTGAAGGTGCAATGGTTGATAATGGCTGTGAGGATGGAGGTGATGATAACCAGGAATAGTCGAACAATTTGGGTATACTGTGCTGGGAGAAAGTTGCAGCGGCCTTATTGATGAAAATGCAAATGTGGAGCCTCATTGTACAGCTAGAAGTTTATTTATACTACCTGATAAGTGACTAATGTGTCTATAATTTCACTTAGTACCTCATGGTTGATACTTGATACTTGGTACTTGCACTAATGATTGAACTCTACTTGTTTATCCGTGGATAGTTCCGTTTCATAACATCACCCAACATTTTTTTCACATTTAATCATTTGTATCAATAAATGTTTCATATGTTGCCACATGGAAATCTAATTTGTAGTTTGCTATAATATTTCTGTGATTCCGCTCTACAGAATTTGCTGTATTTCATCATTTACCTTGCAATCATAAAGAGATTCATGTTGCTGGAACAGCCAGCATGAAACCATAACGGCTTTTTCAAGAAATTTCTCATGGTTCCATAATGGCAGGACTTGCAAAATTGTAATGCTCAAATTGATCAACAGCAAAATTTGAAGTTTGAGAGGATTTTACCATGCTGTGCGTACTGTCATATTCCTACAGTGTATGTCAGAAATTCAGATATGGTGCCATTTTTTGTAGATACGAAATAGAGGTGATAATTGTAATCAAAGACTGCAATATCGGCTTCTGCCTTGCTGCTATGGAAAAGGGGAACAAAGGGCATTAGCTCTGACCTAAGGTGAAGCATTGTTCTTGAGTAACTCGCTTTAATATTCAAATTCAGTTATGTATTTACTGTAACTACATTATGATCATCAAAATTTTCCTGCTGAGACACTTGTAGTTTCCTAATTTTGGATTCATTTCCCTATAGTATTTCTTAATCTGCCAGTCAGCTTTATGCAACGAGGTATTCTTAAAGCACATATTACTTTTTTCTCTGTTAATTTCACCTATGGAAAGGCAACCATTAGATGCCATATTTGCTCATCCTGAAACTGAAGTTTTCTTGACAAGTTTTTCTTACTTTGTTATAAACCTACTACATTAGATGCTCTTTCCTTTTGATGTAATTCTAGTCATAGGATTACTGCTGCATAGGTTTCACTATCACTCTAGAACCATAGAAGCTATCATTCAGCAAAAACAAATCTGAAACATAAAATAAAAAGTTTAAGACACTCAAAAGTCAAAACAGAATATGTTTAACTTTAATAGTGTTTCGATTATGCACAATAGGCAGTAGATTAAGGATTCCTTTTGTTTTTGCTAACAGATATATGCTTAAGGTAGTCTGTGATAACCCAGTCATATTAGTTGTTGATGGGAATTAGTATCCCATCTTATGTTAAGATTAGAAGCACCCCATGCACAATAAATACTCCCATTGCTTGCTTAATGATGTTGCTGCCTGCTAACTTGAATTTCAAAACTTCATGGCTTCATTGCCCCATTGGTAAGCCCAACAAATGTTATCAATTGCAAGCTGCCTAGATCAAGAAAAATATAGCTCAAGATTTTTTGCAGCTTTACTTTGGACCTTGCACTAATCCAGCCCTATGGACTGTTTTCAAATACTAGGTCATTGTAACTTACTGTAATCATCACGCCTAAACTTTTAATAAACTTCTTTGCCAGGCAGTACTCTCCTGTAATGTTCTCCAAGGGAGAAACTCATCATCTGTAATTACCACTACAAAACGGACCAATGGGCCATTTAAAGCATTATCCCCTTGTTTTGGAATATGCAAATGGTTAGGCCTTGGTAATTTCTAGATTGGTCTGATAGGGTACAGGTTTATTTTTTTCTCCTTTGCAGTAGTCAATTACTCCTAAGTTAGTCTCACTGCGAAATTTCCCACATCAAAGCCAAGGAAAGCTTGAATTTGTTGTTTTTCCATCAAAGTAACGGTTCAACTAACCATCTTGGAATGGATCCAATCATGACTGTTCATTCTCATGGTACTATGATGCTATTCATTTAATGATTTCACTTATATAGTCTATCACATTATGCCCAAATTCTCTTATGGGGAAAATCTTTTCTAAGAACTGATTATATAATTCTTAAGTTTAAACAGCAACTCCAAGTTCACATTTATTTTAGAACAGGACTTCTGATTTCTGTTCTTTTTTTGAAGTATTAAATTCTCTCCACCATGTTTAATATACTAATAAAGCACGCAATCATTGGTTGCATGCATCTGTCTTGATTTATGTTGAGATCTATTGTATGTGTATAGGGCCTGTTCTTTTCAGCTGCGGCTTATGGCTTTTGGCTGAAATTTTTGAATTTTGGCTGTTTACGGTACAGATTACGGAAAGATAGATACTCACTTGCGATTTTGGCAAGTACAGATGTTGGGCTTTTAACGTGTAGATCGTTTAACCTGTAGACCCCGTCTTGAGAAAATACTCCGTTTAAAAGTTAGGTACTGTAGCAAAAGCCAAAAGCCGCCGGCTTCGGAGGAAAAGAACAGGCCCATAGTCACTGGATCGATTATGTTGCACAGGCATATTGGAACTGAAGTACTCCACCGTTCTTTTTTACTTAATGTTTTTGAAATTTTACGGTATTCAAGATGGGACTTTAACCATTAATTTTTTATAATTTTAAATTAATATATACTAATAAAATTATAATATTATGAAAGTATTTTAAACGATAAATCTAATGATATAATTTTCATATAGTCAATATGTATACTTTTAAACCTATTGGCAGTCAAAGTTTAGAAAGGTTAGCGCAGATTCTAGGACGTCAAGTAAAAAAGAACGGAGCTAGTATTTCTTTGTTGTACTGGGCTCAAATAGAGTGGTCTAGGCACTGTTCTTAATCCACACCATTAGGCTGTTGTGATACTGTTTAGAACAGTAATTGAAAAGTTAAAACTGAATTCAGTTTAGACCTTTGGATAAGAAGTTGTGACATGAACTTTCTGTGGTGTCTGTTCAAAGAGGAACAGGGTGGCAAAATAGGAGCATATTTAACTCTACATATAGTTTAAAGCAGCCGTTCCCGCAAATTTTAAGGAACTAAAGTGGGCCAGATTGATGCAAATTGAGATCTGTTACCCAAACATGCTAAGGAGGTTTCTTAAGTTTTTAGTTTTTCTAACCGCATAGGGGTCACGGTCGTAAAGTCATCCCTATTAGTGGGACTATGCTTTAATAAAAGAAAAGGATGATCCTATTCCTCTTTTACTTGCGGTCCACCACTTCATCTGACTTCTCCAATAAACCTTTCATTAACCTATTCCCACAGACATGTCGAGGGGGAAGGGGTTTAAAAATTATAGTATTTGTAATATGGAGTAAATGTTCTTCATTGGAGGATATAAGGATAGATGATGGAACTCGAAACACCCCCCTCCCCCCTCTAGCCTGATCTCCCTTTGGGTTTCAGGCTTTCTCTTTAACATTTCTACTTAATGAATGAAACGCAGTGCTCATGCGTTTTTGATAAAAAAAAATTCTTTCGAGCGTTGCGTCCCTGCCTTAGTGGGCGGTGGGCACTATCTAGTAAAGTTGGTTGGTATCGAAGCTTAAGTGCTTAACACAGTTGTTTATCTCTTGTTTCATTTTGACAATTAGGGATACTATCCAGAATTTGGATAAATAAATATTGACGCAAGAGTGAATAGATGATATATTGAGTTATATTGTGCAAAGAACACTTGTATTTTCCACGGTATAACATTGGTAGCCCTACTGTGTTCAAGAAAACAAAATAATTGTTATATTTTATGATCCGATTCTGGTTAAGCCCCGACCACTTGAAGAATCAGAGCAGGTTACTGTTCTAGTTTTTGAGTAGATCTCTGTTTTTATTGCTGACTAGAACTCTATTCCTTTCTTATCTGAGACTGTTGTTATCAAGGTTATTTATACCCTCTATAACTCTCATGATAGATAGAGCACGTAGCACAAGTTAGCTATCCATGTAACACGTCAAGAGCGTTCTGTGACTTTTCCTCCATACAATGATTTTGCTGATTGTGTGTCCGGTTTTTTTCGCAATGGTTTTTTTATGTTAAATCTTTGTCTCGTGCTTCTGATTATTCTTCATTATTTCATATTTTGCCACGCGTTTTATAACAATAATAGCCCCAGTAGCTTATTGGAGTTCATTTACTTGTGTTAAGAAAGTTCATATATTGTGCGTTCTTTTAAATTTCCTTTCAGCTCCTTTCAGAAGTGGTATATACGCCCATGCCTGCTTTTAGTTGTTTCAGTTCATTTGTTTTATAACTAATTAATCCATTTTCTGGCGTTAGTTGTTAGCTTCTTATTGTGCTCATTTGTCATATGAGCAGATTGCCTCCTGGTAAACTATTCCTAACTAACATTTGTACATCTGGTAAACATTTTTGTTCTAATAGATGCACAATCCTTTATGTGCCCTTTAAATGTGAATAACAGAACCGGGTAGCTTGTATTGGTAGACTACACTGATGCAGCAATGCCACTTCCTCGTGAACTATTCTGTTCAAGTTTCCTATTCATCTATGGTGATCATATCAACCGGACATGTTCTCTTCCTCGTCTGATATGTGTGTGGCAAAGGAAACAGGGAAGTTGGAGGAAAGGAACAGCAGCAGTGCAAAGGAAAAGAAAAGAAAAGAAAGTAGAGCTGCAGCACCAAAAACAAAAGCAAAGGTCCCAATCACCACCACCTCTCTCTCTCCCTACCTCCTCCCCTGCCATCCCAAAATACTTTGCTTTGCAAACAAATCTCTCTCTCTCTCCCCCTCCAAAAGATGCCCCTCAATCACTCAATCAGTGGCATCATCTGATCTCTCCCCTCCATCCTCTCACAATTCCCAACACCAAGAAAGTACCATGGATTGAACACATACACAGAGACACATCTGTCTTCTTCTCTGATCTCATCACAATGATTTGGCCCAGAAACTTACAGAGATTTTCTGCTAGTACTTGAACACCCAGTCTCAGGCTGAGGAGTGAGGTAGTTAACATCTGTCTCCGTTTCTTTCTTCCCTCTTTCTCCCTCTGCTGTCATCTGCCAAAATTTCGTGCTAGGAGGCAATGGCGGCCTCTTCACCTCCTACAATTACTGGGACGCAGCCTACTTGGGTCCCCTACGAGCCAACCAGAGATTGCTCTCAGGGGCTGTGCAGCATGTACTGCCCCCAGTGGTGCCACTTCATCTTCCCTCCGCCACCGCCCTTCGACATCGCCGGCCCCAGCCCCGACGACTCCCCCGGCCCTATCTTCTCCCCCCTTGTCATTGCAATCATCGGCGTACTAGCCAGCGCATTCCTCCTTGTCACCTACTACACCTTCATCTCCAAGTACTGCGGCACCTTCAGCTCCCTCCGGGGGAGAGCCTTCGGCTCGAGCTCAGGTGGTGGTGCCCACGGCGGTGGCGGTGGCAGCGGCAGCAGCGGCCACGGGCAGTCCAGGAGCCAAGAATCATGGAACATCTCGCCGTCGAGGGGGCTGGATGAGACCTTGATCAACAAGATCACGGTTTGCAAGTACAAGCGTGGCGATGGGTTCGTCCACACCACGGACTGTTCGGTCTGCCTTGGTGAGTTCCGGGACGGGGAGAGTCTCCGGCTGCTACCCAAATGCAGCCATGCCTTCCACCAGCAATGCATCGACACATGGTTGAAGTCGCACTCCAATTGCCCCCTCTGCCGCTCCAACATCACGTTCGTCACCATTGGGGTGGTCTCGCCGGAGCCGGAGCGCTGCGCTCCAGGCGAGAGCGGGAGAGACACCCATGAGGTGGTTGTGGTGATGGATGACTTGGAAAACATGTGTGAAGAGCAGCAGGATGCGGTGAGCAGCGCTGATGGTGATGACCAGGAGGCAAAGGATGGTCCAGAGGGAATGGAGGAGGCCAATGGCATAGCTGAGATCAGAGAAGAAGGCTTGCCACCGAAGATGGGGTGTTCGTCATCGGACCTGCGCCAAGACGGCCGCATGTCCATTGCTGACGTGCTGCAGGCCACCACGGAGGATGAGCTGATGGCAGCCAGGGAGAGTGGCCTCCTTGCAGGTGGCGCTGGCACGTCAAGACGGTGTCGCGGGGAGAACAGCAAGGAATGGGGCCGCAGCCGGCGCGCATTTCAGGATGCCACTGACTCTTTGCCGATGAAGAGACTGCCGCCCGGTGGTAGGTCGTGCTCCAGCAGCAAGAGTGGCAAGGGAAAGAATTCAGATCATCCAATGTGAGGCGGTCAGCTCTGATGTTCTCACCTAGGGTAGTACCGGACAAGCTACCTTCCTGTTTACATGATGGAATGCGAATGGGGAAGCAAGGACCATCACATAATCTGGAGATGTCGTCTTGTGATAGTGTTGATTTCCCTCACTTCATGTGATGCCATGGCCAAATCGTTTCTCTGCACTGCTTGGTAAGTTCTGTTCTGATGATAGTTGAGCAGGCCTTGGATCTTTTCCTTTTTGCCCTTCCATCTTAATACGTAGACTCCTCCCCACATTTCATTCTTTCAGTGGACATGTTTTACTGTGAGTGCAGTAACAGGCTAAAGCTTTCTCCACCTTGATTTTTTCTTCTTGCGTTTTCTTTGGTGTGTATGCCTGTGCAATTAGTTGCAGAGCACCAAGTGCAAAAGAGTAGGAGTTCTATTTAAAGGTTAGGACTAGAACTGTTCTCTTGCATACAGGACCCTTCTTTGAGCTAAAATTCAGGAGCACTGTTTGGAACATCATCATAGTTGTGATTGTTAAGGGTATTAGAGATAAGAGATAGAATATGATTGTTATTCTATCTCCTTACTTATCTCTATATGGTATATCCTCTCATGTACTCCTATATATATGGCCCTTTGGGTCTCATATCAATACACACACAATATTCATAACATGGTATCAGAGCCTAGGTTCCATACCTAGCCTCCGTTCGTCTTCCGCTGTCGCTGCCCCCGGGAGAATCAATCTCTCCTGGGGGCGGCCATCTTCTCGACGCCGTTCTCCGGCGATTCGCGAGTTCATCCGTATCGCCTGGCTTCGCATCGTGCCCGTCTGGTCGACTGGGATCTTCACGGCGCCGTGGTCGTCCAGCAGGATGTTCTCACGGAAGTCTCCAGCGTCATGCTCTACAAAGCACTCTCCGACGGCCAGGACAACTACACCATGCCGAGACGGGCGCACGGCACCGAAGCAAACTACGAGGCGCTCGTTCCACCCCAGCCCTCCACGGCCGCGGCGGAGGACGTCACGGTAGCGGTGATCACGTCCTGCCCGAAGGCCACGTCGGTGACATACGACTCGGCGGCCATCGATCGGATCGCTCCCTCCGGTTGCTGCTGCTGCTTTCTCGCGCACTGCCGTCCGTCGCTCACCGCGCGCGATCGCGTCGCATGCACGCATCGCCGCGCGCTGCGTGCATGCATGCACTCACGCCGCCACGTTCTGCGGCGCCGCATGCATGTGCCCTCAAGGACCCCAAGCGCGGGTGGACACCCTCGTGGCGGACTTGGCGAGCGCCATCGGCCGCGTCGCGCCAGCCGACTCGGTTCGGTGGATCATCATCCTCGGGACCTACACCAAGTCCACCGGCGACCTCACGCTGGTCGAGACGCCCGAGTGCCAGAAGGGGATCAGGCTCATCATGAACCCCCACAGCATGATGCCCTCCACGGCCGGGTGCGCGAACGCCTCCCGCAGCATGATCTCCAGGTCGTCCGCGCGCAGCGACTCGTCTTCGACGCCGACTTCCAGTGCCGCCGGACGGTGCCGCTGCTGCAGGCCGACCTGCAGTGGCTCTGGTGCAAGCTCGTGGAGGTTCGTCTATGCCGCCGCCCCCTGCTCCATCCTCCCGCCGCCTCCGCGCTCGCCTGCCGCTCAAGCCGCCGGCCGCCGCCGGTCCCCGGACCTCCGCCGCCGGCCTCCCGAGGCCTCCGTCGCTCCGCCGCCTCCCTAGTCGCCCGCCGCCTCCTTCCGTTGCACGTCGGCCTCCTCTTCGCGCCGCACGTCGGCCTCCTCTTCGCGACGCACGCCGGCCTCCCGATCCGGCCTCTTCGTCGCCGATCCGGCCTCCTCCCGTTGCGCCGCACGTCGGCCTCCTCTTCTGCGCCGCACGTCGGCCTCCCCGATCCGGCCTCTTTGCCGCCGAACCGGCCTCTCCGTCGGTCGGATCCAGCCTCTTCGCGAGTATCAATTTTCTTTTGAGTCGGTCTTCGAGTTATTTTTTTTTCTCGTAAGTCTTCCGTTGCGTCCATCCAAATCCGTAGTCTCTAATCTCTAGTTCGTCCAAGCCGTGCGGTCCACAAATCTATTGTCAGTCATAGAAGTGTAGGAATTTTATTTTGCATGGCAGCAGCCGCCGCTCTATTCTTTGACGAGCTTGTAACACCGCCGCGCTTCTTCTGCACTGCGCCTCCGTTGCACTTCTTGTGCATTGCGCCACCGTCGCCGCCGTCTCGAGCTTCGATCTGCACCGTCATGCTTCTATCTATTCCTCTTCGGCTTGATTTGACAGTTTATTCCAAGACTACACGTAACGACGACATCATCAAGACTCGGACTTCGGATTTATCTTGTTTTAATGTCAACCTCTTTTTCAAATGCAACGCTATTGCATACGCCTTGCATTTGAGGGGGTGTTAAGGGTATTAGAGATAAGAGATAGAATAGGATTGTTATTCTATCTCCTTCCTTATCTCTATATGTATATCCTCTCATGTACTCCTATATATATGGCCCTTTGGATCTCATATCAATGCACACACAATATTCATAACAGTGATGAACCTATGGCGCATGAAATTTGCAGAACCAGGCCGAGATAAGTATGATTCCAATCTGTTTTGTGGCTGAAGCTTGCGGTGGTCCATGAATTAGCTTAGTCCTAACAAAGCTGCTAACCGACACTGATTTAATCCTAGGATACCGGTTATACTGTATTTTTTTTTTTGCAACTCATGAATTACTGCATGGTTCTTAGTCAGACCTTAATTTCAAATAAATCAGAATCTAATTTCGCCCTCTGCTTTGCAAAAAAAAAAAAAAAAGAGGGTTCAGTGGCTGCTTTTGTTCCTAGCTGCGTACAGACAAAGTAGCTCTGCTGAAGTTTCTGTAACAACAATGATACGGGAATCTTGTGATTAGGCATTGGCCTCCACAACATGCGTTTTTAATATTCCAAATCTGTGGTTGGGGTTGGGTTGATGTGATGGAGGTAAATTATTGATCTATGAAAACTTTATAACTGACAATGTGTGTGGGGCTCGCAAATGACATTGGGAGCTTTTAAACTTTGTAGCTTTGATCTAGCCATTGGTGTTCACCACACGAATTAACCTGATGTTGGCTGCCTGGCTTGTTGGCATCACATTCACAGCCAGCCAGCTATTCTCCGTTTTTGTTGCTGTGCATCGCCGTTCATCAGCTCAATTGGGCACCGACTCCCTCTCGGTATGCGTAGTTATCGCACTTGTGTAAGTGATTTCCATAATTGAGGTTGGTGTATAGCAACAATGCGTTCATCTCTTTCCGCACTTCCGGTAAGACGCATCTTGCTTGCTGTGGCCTCGCCTAACACGGAACACTAAAGAACGCGTAGGATAGGCATCCTATTCCTGGCGCTTTATATCGGAAATATGGGCATGTTCTTTAACGACTTTTAAAAGCGATTTTTAGTTTTTGCTGCAATATCTAACTTTTAAACGGAGTATTTTCTCAAGACGGAATTTACAAGTTAATTGTAGTATACGTTAAAAGTCTAACATCTGTATCAACTAAAATCGCAAGTGAATATCTCTCTCTCCGTAATCTCTGGTTCAAACAGCTAAAATTTAAAAATTTCAGCCAAAACCTATAAACCGCAACCATATCAAACATGCCCGAGCAATACTTTAATTCCAATTTTTACTAGAAGACAAATACAGTAAAATACTAGTGATGCAAATCTCAGAATTAACCATACGTAACTTATTGTACTTCAGAAAATATACAAGAAAAGAATTATAACATGGTTGATCTATCACACGAATGACTTACAGTAGAACTTAATGAAGAACAGAAAAAAGCGCAGACTTCAAGACGTAGAAGTAGCAAAGTAGGAGCGGGCGCGCAAATGTGTTGTCCAGAATGCAAGAACCCTCTGCAGCAATGGTTCGAAGATCCCACTCTCCCTCCTTTCGGTGCACGTCGAGAAAGAAGGCCGACGATGTTTGACCGCGCAGCACACTAGTACTGATCAACAGAGGAGAAAGTAGAAAGAAAGAAAGAAGGATTTCAGTCACTGGTCTGGACGTCTTTAGTTTTTTTATAGATGTTTTCAGTAATTAACTCAATTAAATCAAATTAATCTAATAACTGACGTTATTAACCGAATTAATTCAGACGCTTGAATTCACATTCAAATAAAATTAAGAGAGAGATGATGGCATCATTCAGCAAAATAAAAAAGTGAATTTAACATGCCAGAAACAACACTACATCACGAGATTTTCACGTGAAAATACGTGAATACATACCCGTGTGAGTTTAGCCAAAGTCCTTCTTATGCTACCCAATGCTATGTGTTACATGTTTTATGTGGTGATAAGCTCTCTTTCCACTTGTCTAAGCAATGTAGAACTAGACCATGCCATGCTTTAGAATTAGTAACGTATATGCCTTCGTCTCGTGCCCCAGTTCTAACACTTCAGACTTCGGACGCAAGCTGGATTTTGTCGGTGCCGGGATTTTGCCCTGTAATGGAACAGTACTTTGTCGGCGATAGCACTATTGCAGTACCACTGTACGCAAACCTGCAGCCTAAACAATATTGCAGGATGCTGTCGTAGGAGGCGACTTTGAAGGCACATGGCCCCTCTGCCTTTCCCCCCTTTGGTTCTCCGGCTACGCTTCGATGTTCAAAGCTTCACCGTAGGCGTTCGGCGGAAGGGAAAGAGAGAAGTCAAAAAGGCTGTGCGGACTCGGCGGCGAGATCATTACCTTTTTCCTTTTCTTTTTTCCCCACTGTATCGACACAGAGAGGTGCTTCCAAATTCAACCGTGCTGCTAGCTAGAGCCTGTTTGGGAGCCTAGTTTTTGGGCCGTTCCAGGGTGAAGCTTAAACCGGAAGGTTTGGGATCCGTAATGGACCCGGAAAATCCATTTGGGCCGGCCCGGATGATGATCCCCAGGCCATCCGGCCAGCCCAACTCGAAGTAGCCAGGAATCACGACCAGGAAGCAGGAACCATCCTCGCCGGCGGTGACTAGCACCACCGTCTGCCGATCCCGCGAGAAGCTCCGGCCGCCGTGGAAGCAAACAAAACAAACGAAGACACAAAAGAAAACCCTCAAACGAACCCCTGCACGATGGGTCGACGGCGAAAACAGCAAAGATCAAGGGCAACACAACTACATGCATTTTATTGCAGTTACACGGGCCTTCTTGCTCTACGCACGCCATCGATCACAAATTGCCGAACTCTGCTACGGCCTACAGAGGTCCGCTACGCTTTACAAATGTTACACGACGAGCTCGGCGCCAAACGCGCGCGGCCGTGCCATAGCTCGCCTCGCCGGCACCGCATCGCGCCGGAAAACCACCGGTACAGCTAGCTAGCTAAAGGGTGTCCCCGGCGAGCAGCCGCTGCGACGTCGCCTCGGCGTCGATGATGCAGATCACGTGGTGCAACGCCGCCGCGATGTCGTCCACCGTCGTCAGGCCGCATCCTTCCTCCACCTGCAACGCACACAGAAAAGGAGTAGCTTGAACTCCAAGATCCAATTCAAATAGCTCCGTGCAAGTTTTCCGGCCAATGCACTCAAGGCGATTCGAGGAAGGAAGAGGTGCGTGCGTGCATAGGCGATCGATTGATAGCAAAGTACATCACTGCATCTACATCATCAGAGAGTCCGGGAGGGAATCATCGCCGAGCCACTGACTACACGAAGCCGAGAAAAACAGCCCATTTTTTTATTTTTAAAGCGATCTTGTAAAGTTAGATTCTCCATTGGGGCCGGCTCGGTCACACACACACAGAGCACAGACACTGCTATAACAGCACAAGAAAAGCAGCAGCGCACACAATCTCTGTACCCTTTGCTGATTTCGCCGTGTCAATCTAGCCCAGCACAGCAGAAAGATTCCCCACGACAGTGTCCATCGACCTTGTTGAGCAGGATGACAGGCATGCTAGCCTTTTACATTTTAGATAGGTTCACTCTATTTTCTTTTCTTTTGGAGGAAGATATCTCCTCTATTTTATAGACGAGCTAAGAAAGACTATATAAAATTATAAGAGATGGTTATCAAGAACCAAAGCACAAAGCAAAAAAGACACTCATTCAAAGATAGATATGTAAGACAGGATTAGAGACTAGATTATTCTTTAGCACTAAATTATTGTATAGAGTAAGAATCCGATAGTCTTAAAAGATTCAAGAGGATTATGAGACATTATCGTATTCTTTTGATGTTGTGCTTAAAGAATTTTCGGTCGGTTTCACCAAATATTCTCTCTTATCGCGGTTGCTTCAATGCCATTATTTTAATTATCTCTATGAGATTCATTTTCTTCGTTCTTGATATTGTACATACTCATGCCATATCTCACAAACTCTAATGCGATCCGGTGACTACTGCACGTAAGAAGATGTATATAACAAGTGGTGTCTGAGCCAAGACTAGATTAATCTGATTTGTGAGAAGGTTGGTAAAACGTCAGGTGGCACAAATCCAAGTCGATGTCGATGATATGAAATCAAGTAGAGAAATTTGATGACGGAGAAAATTTCAGCGTGTGAAAATACGTGTGAAGGATATCCTTGTTCACCAGGAGCTAATCGATGTTCTTGATGGGGGCAAATCGGAAAAGACGTCCGATAAAGACTGAAAGTTGATAGAGCGAAAACCTGTCAGAAAACCTGTCAGTACAATCCGTTTTTGTCTCTTCGACAAGGTAAAATATTTGGTGATAAAGGAGAATTCGTCAAAGTAATTATGTGAGGACTGAAAAGACTTGTATATGGCAAAGTTGCCAACAAATCGATGGGTAATGAAGCGACAACTGTATAGGTTGCGCATAGAGAAAGGTACACGGTTCGTTAACCATCTCGATATCTTCAATAATCTTATCACATAGCTAACAGGTGTAGATAAGAAAATTAAAGAGATCGATAAGGTCATCATACTGACATGATCTTTACCACCGTTACGGGAGCAATTGGTGATGAATATTCTCATCAGGAAAACTACTCTCAATTTCAATGAGGTAGTTGCATATCAATTGGAGGCGGGGTCCTTGAAGAAGCCATCGGAATCTTCATCCTCAGGTGATCAAGTATTAGTTGTAGTAAGTGTTGCAGACAGAAGCAAAAATCATAGAAAGAAAAAGGGCAAGAATAAGGGCACACGTGTATACTATCTGTATGACGAGGAAAGTCACGTAATAAAAGAACGTCCATGTTTGAAGCAAATGAAAGGTGCATGCTCAACGACAGTAGCAAAGGATGATTTAGACGTAATAGTCATCAGTCAATTAGGTAGTTCTCATTGAATATTAGATTCAGATTGTTGTTTTCATATATGTTCGGCGAGAAAGATATTCGACAAAGGATCTCTGCGCCTCGCATATAGAACTATTCACTTATTGGATTGCAAGGAGTATACAATTACTGAGGTAGAAAATATTATATTAGAAATGTATGATGGAGCATATTGCACATTTATGGGAGTTCGGTGCGTTCCTGGCTTTAAGAAGAGTCTAATATCTATGAGGTTGCTTGAAATCGAAGGTTGTGAGTATCACTTTGAGGTGGAGTCAAGCGATTTACTTGCACAGGGCAGGTGACCATGAAAAGTATCTGTAGTAACGAAGGATATCGATTGATGGGTAGATCTAAAGAAATAGCAACCAATGAAAAATCTAATAAAAATCCTAACTACGAGAAGAAAACCATATTGTTAACGGTAGGTATTCAGATCTTATCTGCAGTTATATACGGAACTGCAAAGATGGTTGCAAAATTTAGCATATACAAAGGTGAATGTGCGAGTTATTGGAAGAAAAAAGACATGGTGGGAACAAGCACACATTAATGATGAGCGGGTGGAGCTTAGAGACGGTAAGAATCTATGGCATGAAAGACTGTAGGAACCGGAGGTGTGGTTAATCAAACTATAAAAGAAATGAACTTTCAAGTAGATGCCTGGGCAAGCTAGCATGGACACTGACATGAACATTACGGTGATGTGCATGGGTCTCTCTGGTGTGACACTCCTAAAAGTGGGAGGAAAAGCAGAAAATATAGAATCAACTTGGAGCGAGCTCTTGGAGAAGTATAGTCACTTCAACGTATAAAAGTCAAGTTAGAGATTATTGAGTATGGTGACTCATATAGTTTTTTATGATTTCGAAAGATGTGCTATAAGAAGTTCTAGATAAATTCAAATAGAATAAGAATCCTACTTTTTTTGAAGTAGGATTCCTACTCTACTTTGAAGGAGGGCTTCGAGGGACTATATAAAACAATAAGGAGTGGTCATGGAGAACTCCAAACAACTAAACAACAATGCAAAAACCACTCATCCAAAGGTAGAGATGCATGAGATAATTAGAGGCTATGTTATTCTTTAGCACTAGATTCTTGTACAGAGTAAGGATCTAAGGTTTCTAAAAGATTCGAGAGGCCTGTGAGAGAGCGATAATCTTTTGTATTATTTTGAGGTTGTGCTTAAGAAATTTACGATCAGCTTCATCAAATCTTTTTCTCTTATTGTGTTTACTTCAACATCATTATTTTGATTTTCTTTACAAGATTTATTTTCTTCATTTTTATACCATCTCGTGACAAAGCATAACAAGTCTCGATCTTCTCTAACCTGCTTAGCAAAAAAAAAAAGAATTCCATATATAACTCTTCTCCTCCTTTTGAGCGTGAAGTGTCATGGCTTGATATAGTGCAGCAGCGCGAGCCTACGGAGGCACGTCAAGTCTAGAGCAACCACAGCTTAGGAGAGCAGAGCACACAGAGCACCAAACAGAGCAAAAGCCTTTCCTCTCTGGAATCTCTAGTCAAAAGCAAATGGCCATGGCATGGCTGGCTGGCTCCCTGTACAATTTGCCTGTACTGACCGGGGATCGTGACGGTGAGGTCTATGGATTCAGAGCCAATCAGCTAGGCAAAGTCTACTGGATCGTAGCCATGGCCCATGGCAGATATGAAGCAGCACTTGCTAGCTAGCAATGCGTGTGAATCGATGCAGTACTGATGCAGTAGCTAGCACAGTAGCACCCCCGGAATTTTGGTCTACGTCACGCGGGAGAAGGGAATATCTGACACATTTTTGTTCTCCTCAGACAACAAGAGATGGGAAATGATTTTGTTTCCTTGGTGAGTGGCCTCGTGATTTGCCAAGACATGTACGCAGAGTCGTGGTCACGCAAATGTATGGGCACATGGGCTTGTGTTGGACAGATAAATGACAATCAAACTAGTATCTCTGGTTGTTTATTTTTCTAGCTTGATTGATTGGTCAAATCAGGTGCTAGCATAACTAGTATAAACATTGGGTGTGCACAGCAGAGAAGCAAGCCAAGCCTGCCAAGGTATCTCAGACAGTATTAACTATTGTATATGTATTGTGCTACAAGCAAGCAATGTTTTTTTGGGAGAATTTGAAAAGCCAGGTTCAGAAAAACACCACCCGGTGTCTGGCTGACAAATGGGCCTATCATTGTCAGAGGCTCACAGCCATTGGTATTTTCCGGCACTAACCTTTCTTTTTGGGCAGTAACGTACGAAATATAATGGCCGAAATGTTAGGTAGCCAATGCTTCATTTAGACAGAAGGCAATGTCTGAGGCTTTTCTGACGGTTGGGGCGTAAAAGGAAAACGTAAGCGTTAAACCCCATCTGTCGCGCAAGTGCTCAGAAAGGAGGAAAGAAAACAAGAAGCCCAGTTGTATTGGCTAGGCAGCAGCATGCACGGATCGTACGTACCTTGACACTGAGGGAGTAGAGCGCCAGCGAGCCGAGCGCGGTGACGTTGAGGTGCAGGATGCTGAGCCTGAGCGCCTGCAGCCGGTTGACCATCTTGAGCAGCTGCCCCGGCCGCCGCGGCGCCATGACCCGGAGGCTGGCGTGCGTCTCCACCAGGTTCACCTCGATGTCCGCCCCCCCGGCGCGGTTCTCCGCCCCGGCGCCGCCGTCACGCGGCGGGTGGCACCACACGTACTGCGGGTACGTGAAGAACTGCGCGAACGGTGGCCCCGCCGCGTCGCAAGGCACAGCCTCCTCGCCCGCGCCGCTGCCGCAGTTGCTCGTTGTGGTGTCCACGCCAGCGGTCGTGACGGTACCAGTGGCGCTCGGCATTGGCATCGCGTCACACTCTGCCTTGTGCTGCTGCTGCATCTGCAGCGTGCGCTTCTGCGCCTCCAGGGACTGCAGCAGCTGCTCGAGCTCCTTCACGAAATCAATGGCGCCCCCGACAATCGACGCCTGGTCGCCCTACATACGGATCCATTAAAAGAGAAGCGGACAAAGTCAAGTACAGAACCAGATCGAGCTAGCATTCCCTGTGAATTAAAGCACTACTACCTTTCAAAAGGTACGTGCGTTTGCGTCTGGAAATACTACCGACATTTGTCCGGTACACCAAGGAGATCTAAAATTTAAATTATATTAAATAAAATTAGATAATAGTTGTCTTTATTAGATAAACATAGTACTAATCTATCTAACAGCGATAAATATGGTCTAATTCTATAAAAATATTACTTAATTTTTATGTTTACTTGGTATATGTACCAAATAAATATTGAAACGGATGGAGTACTAAAGAAGAAAAAATAGAAACGAGTAATGTTAATACCACAATGAGTGAAGTAATGGTAGGGAGAGGAGGCACATTAATGCCTGGCCGACGAATGTACGTCCCATGAAGGATTCATTCCATTATTGGGATGCATGGTCTCGTAGTTAAATAAAGAGACTGGTATTAAGGTCGATTTGTAGTGGTTTCTATTTTTAAATGTTCAGATAAAGCAGGAGATAATATAAATATTTAATTTTTCGAAGCTATTTCTCTTGCTTTTATCTTACTTAGAGATAAACCAGAGGATCACAAAGCATCACACACCTCAGCGCTCCCGTCTTATGCACGTATCTCATTCTCACTTTCTCTATCGCTCAAACCTTTCTTATAAAAGTTAAATTCTTTTAATTACTACTACCTATTTTTGGTCAAAAGCTACTCAATATGAATAGCCCTAATTCCCGGAGATCCAGCAGAGCAAGAGCAACAAATACGAAATAAATCAAAAGCTGGAGAATACAAATAAGACAGGATTTGACAAGGAGAAAAGTCACCCAACAGTAACAGTGGGGCTCTCTACTTCTCACCCCAGCCAAAGATTCTTTCGCCGCTTTAGCACCACCCAATCCAACAATTCAAATGAACACTGAACTTTTCACCTCCAAACTTTGAAGATAAAAAATGAAGAATCAGGAGTGATTGCTGTGATTAAAACTGCACGTACCCGGTGGACGTAGGACTCCGGCATGAGGGAGCGGAGGACGGCAAGGTACTCGTTCATCTGGCGGCGGCGGTTGCGCTCGACGGCAATGTGGGTCATCCGCTGGCTCTCGGCGTCCTCGCGGTTCTTGCAGCTACTCGCCCGCCGCCGCCGCTTCCTCCTCCCCTGCAGCGCCTTCTCCCCCTCCCCCTCGGCCGCCAGCATTGCCGTCACCGGCGCCACCGCCACTGCAGACCCCGTGGTCGCGACGCCGCCCGCCGCCGCGCCAGCATTGCCGAAGAGGAAGTTGGCGGACGCGCTTGCTGCGGCGTTGAAGGTGTCGTAGATGAGGATGTCACCGGCCGAGCACAAGGCATCCAGTGTCATGTCGATCGAGCGGCCGGACGCGCGTACCCACGTAAGTACGTGGCCTCTTGCCTATGTCACTACGCCTATGAGCGGCCTTCCCTTTTCACTTCCTTCCTTCTTGCTGCCTTACTTCTCCCTCGAAAGAATAGAAGAGAGCTAGCGCAAGACCAGCCGGTGCTCGCGTTGGTGCTATGCGTGTGTTTCTAGCGCGACATGGGGAAAGCTAGGACATGCATAAGATTGTGCAACAATAATAGTGGAGGGCAGTGAGAGAGCCGCAGTGGACGCAGAAGCTGAGAGAGAGAGAGAGAGAGAGCTTTGTGCTCAGGCAATGGGCTCGCAGGTAGCTGCTGCAGCGGTGCAGATGTGTGGGCTGTGCCTTGGCAGGTGTAGATAGATGGATCGATCTCCCTCAGCGCGCAATGCTCCAAGATGTTGGCACCAAAAGCTCGCTTTCTTTTGACATTGCGGTGAAATCTTTGGGGGCAGGAGCTGATCTACACGTGAGGAGGGATGGGCTTCCTTTTCCTCTCTCGAGATCTCTCTCTGCCGCTAGCTAGGTAGTTGCTACTGCTGCTTCAGCTGAACACTGCAAAGTGCGTGAGAGAAAGGGGGAAAGGAGAGAAGAGGAGGTGAAAGAGGTGTAGGCCTGTTTGGTAACGGCTGTGGTTTATGGTTTTTGGCTAAAATTTTTGAATTTTGACTGTTTACGGTATAAATTACGTCGTGCTAGCTACTATGTAGATTAAAGAAAAAAGCGGACAATTTGTAAGAGGGGTTTTCAGTAAAAAGTAAAGTTTAATTACATAAAATGAGGTGTTTTACGAAAATTGTGGTTCTATTCCATAAAGGATGGTTTTTCTAAAAAAATTGAGGATCTATATGTAATTTGGAAGGGTTTGCATGCAATTTTGAAAAATCAGAGGGTTTAGTTGAAATATCATGATCAAAACAATGTGGTATGTGGTCGAAGTCGAGGTTGTGGTCGAAGGGCGTTATGGTCGAAGTCGACACCATGGTCGAAGTCGAAGCTATGTTCGAGGTCAACGCCGTGGTTGTGGTCGAAGGTCCGTGGTGGTCAAGGCCATGGTTATGGTCAAAGGGCCGTGGTGAAAGCATCTAAGTTTGGTCCTTTGATGCCAAAGGGAGAGAAGACAAGAAGGGGGAAAAGAGCTCAAGTCCCAAATCACAAGATTGAACTATGACTTAGAGAAGTACTATAAAGGGAATACCTCTCTTGACAAACTCTTGAGCAATTAAAAAATGTCAAATGATAAGAGAGGTGTTGGTTTTATCTCCAAAAAGGAGAATAGCAAGACAAGACATAATGCAAAACAAAGAAATATGTCAAGTGTCATAGATGCAACAAGAAATGCCACTTCGCCTCTAAGTGCCCCAACAGGGTGGATGACAAGAAGAAATCATCAATGGAGAGGCAAACCAGCATTGAGCAAAAAAAGAAGATAAGAAGAGATAACAATTGCCAAACTTGCTACAATTGCTAGAAAAAGAGACATGTAAATAAGAATTGTCCTAAATGTATCACTCCTAAGCCATCTCTATTTAATAAACATTATAAAGGAAACTGACAAACGAAAACTAGAAGCACATTTCTTTAGTTTAGAGTTGATGTCCCAGAGAAGATCAAGTACAACACGAAGGTGTGGCTCATGCTCCACTGCGGTATGAAAATAAATCAATATATCATTTTTATAAATACGTTACGAAACAGTATCAAAACTGGTTTTGATTCGTAAGTCCTAACTGTTTACTACTCATCGTATGCGTGCTCTGCTCGTCACCTTTTTGGTCGAAGCAAATTGCAAGCAGGCAGACATATTTTACGTGTAATTTTATGTACCTAGTAGTAGTACCGACTAGTACCGAGATAGATACCCCTTGAGAATGTCATTTGGGGGTGCAACCACATGATAAACAGATCGATGAGGCAGCTAGATGACACGGCCAGTCCAGAACACTATGAGACGGGATCAGATTAGTATACAACCTCGAAAGAATCTAGCCAGCTTTTAGCTCATGTCATATGCATTGCTAGCACGCAAATCTTCTAACCATGCACACGGTACTAGCCCTCTCTTCTGCAGCGGTTTCGTTCTGCATTACCAGCAGAAGCATCGGATCAGTTTACCATTAACGAGGCATACATCCACCAAGTAATCCTAGCTAGCCCACTAGTATACCCCCATTTCCCATGAAAATTTTTGGCATTTCGTTTCTCCGTACGTAAAGTTCACTCATAACGGTCTCAATAGAATTCCTTTCAAACTACAGGATCGTCGAAAATCTACCGATAATTGTTATCTACGCCGTTACCAGTGAAACTAAGCGGTTTATCAGATACAAACTTCACTTCAAGGCCACTCTACGACACAGGGAAAAACACATGGATAGTATGTCATATTCTCTCGAATCCTACAAGAAATACATAAAAGCACAAGAAAGACTTGAAAGAAGCCGTTTGGATGTTCATAGAACCACGAATATTCAAGATTCAAAACATGAGGTATGATCACGTTAGTTTTCCTCCAAATTTCGTATGGAACTTAAAAGTAATTTATCCCAAAAGCCTTCATGGGACCTCCACAACTTCACAAGCTCTTCCTAAGTCCCAAATTGGACTTAGGGCCCGTTTAGAAAACAAAGTTTTTTTTCCAATTCTTGCAAAAAAAAACTATTTTATGTGAAATTCCTAAATTACAAAAGGGCCAACAAGTGAATGCAAACTTATAATATGACAGGACTTTTATAAGAAATAAAAGCAGATGATTGCCCAATCTTGGTTGACATGAGCAGAACCGTGGAAGCACGAGACGATTCTATAGACGTCTAAACATTTGTTTTTTTCCTTGTAGGCTTAGAAAGAAAAGGCAATCCTAGAAAGTTTGGTGATATGGAGCTGTTCGAAAAGTGACTGCTGCATGGCACACTTACAGTCGCAAGTTTGTTCGTGTTCCCGGCTACTACTGTTCCCGACGTGGTTTGGTTGGGGGCGCGCCGGGTGGGGGCATACATTCGTTGGTCCAAGCTAAGCTAGTGGTACGCTGGTGGTGCATGTGGCTGCTTGGCTAGAACACAAGACGCGCGCGTCTCATCTGTTCATGTACTCGCTGTTTCGTATGCATATGTCCTTCGACCTGGACACAAATGCAGCCGAACAATAGTATGTCCCCTTCAGCGTATGCTACTTATCCAAAACTAACCATGTTTCCAGCTGACCAACAAGTACAAGAACATCAAAAATATCTCACAGATACCGTATACAAAAGTTATGCTCATTTTACTAAAGGTGTCTCGGAACGGAATTCTATTCGAAATCAGGCAAGAGATTATGAAATTTTAGAGGATTACGAGACGGGTAACATCTCACAGACGGTTTTTAATACAAACCATCTGTGATAATGAAGTTATCACATACGATTTGTATTACAATTCATTATCACAGATGGTTTGTATTAAAAACCGTCTGTGAAGTATCACACACGGTTTAAATAAAAAATCGTCTGTGATATTTGGCAATATCACAAACAATTCTTAGTAATAACTGTCTATGATACTTTATGGAGGTGCTCACCATGAACCATCTGTGATTTTATCTCTTCACAGATGATTTTTAGCGCTGAAAGCAGCACAGACGGTCTTTAAACCTAAACCGTCTGTGATTGCATTTATTACTGACGATTTTGGTGAACCGTATGTGATAAGACATATAATATAAACCTTTTTATAGTAGTAGCGGGGCCAACCGTCGACAAGGAAAGTAGGAGAAGGATGACGCCAGTGAGGCGGCGACATGAGGAAGGAAGAGGTAGTGTGCGGTGACAGATCCAGATAGGGAGGAAGGCGGATGGCGGTGGCCAGAAGTCAGGCGGGCGGAGACGGAGGAAGGGGTTGTGGCAGAGACGCACATACGAGGTGGGTGGCAGTGTCGGGATAGAGTGAACCGGCAGCGTAGGGAGGGTGGGACGGTAGGGGAGAGGGTGTTTAGGGATGTGTTGGATACAAGGCGCAATCCGGCGGTTGAGGTGATTCGATCCAAAGGCTAACAATTCGAATGATTTTGAAGGGAAAAAACGCGCAGCTACTGTACAGGCAGCCCCATTTTTCGTCAGCTCTCAAGCAAGCTAGCTAGAGCTGCGGATCAAACAGAATATACACACACGTCCGGCGGCAAGCACAGATGATGCACGGTCGCGTCCTGTATATATCCATGTACGCACACACAAGCATGTACATATGTACTCGATCATCTGCATTCCTGTACGTACTTACTGTAGGTAGCCCTACCTGCAGTTGGCATGCGAGCACCTCACAAACCACTGCACTATAGCTTGTACTACTGCTGAGATCACTCGATCGTTACTCATGCACGCATCTAGAGATCACATTTAATGCACTGTTGCCCTATCCCTCCGGAGTAGTCTTTCTATCCCGCATGCGCGCCATGCATGAAGGCCAATGATTACCAGTATAATCGGAGATATTATTTATTTTATATCTTATTTTATATTTTTTTGAGATCAGAGTCGAACGTAGATAATATTGGATATTTATTTCTCCATTCTATATACGTTCTATATTCTTTCGAATGGTCAGTCAGACGGAAATTATCCGTTTTTTGTGCAGGACATTGGACAATATGGTACAATAAGAGCGAACATGCAGAGACTAATTACTGAGATGTTGAATGAAGAACACTCAGTACTCCCGCTTGTTTATATATGACAATCTATTTATATGTTATTTTATTCCTATGCGAAGTCACAACAGCCTTCCTCATATCATTTGACATACGGATATATACGTACATATATCACTTATCTCGTATCCTATTCCATATTTTTTCCTCGGAGTCGGAGTCAGGCACGAATTATACCGGATATCCATCTACCTCTTCCGTATATCTTCGGTCAATCGAACGGATAAAAATTATCCGTTTCGTTTGTATCCCTACCCGATGACATGATGAGGTAAATTTATAGGCATCGATCGGCCGGGACACCCCTAATTAACAGACCAGGCATGCAGGCGTGTGCACTGTGCCCGGCCGTTTTGGAGGGCCGCAACCGGAACGCAACGCGTGCATGCGTGGGATGGGCGCGCGCTAGCCGGCCGTCCGGCACATCCGCATGCATGCACGCATGATTAAGGGCCTGTTTATTTCAGCTTCTGGCAGCTGCAGCTACTCCTAGAATCTGCAGCTCAAACAAAGGGTCAGATTTTCATCCAGATTCTAAGTAGTCAGAAGCTACAGAATCCAGAAAATGAACTAGTAGCCAGAAGCTGGGGTTATCCAGCTTCTCCAGATTCTCCAGATTCTCCGTGTCGGATTCCCGTGTGAAACAAACAGGCCCTAATTGACGTCCAAGGCTCCCATGTATGTTATGCAGAACGCATCCATGCATGGCCGATCAGCGAGCGGAGATCAGTCCAGGGTGCTGGAGGCGCGGTTACGGAATCGCTGGCCAAATCTCCCGGGGCGGTGAGGCCGGCGGTATAGTTAATGAAATGGTTCACATAAATAACGCTGTAATCATTGTTTTTAAAAAATTGGCTTTTGAATAATTATTTTTGCAAATATATCTCTCTTCATGAGCTCGGAGGACGATGACCAGATTAATTAGTGTTAATTATATTTAATTAGTGTTAATCATGCAATATGATGTTTAGGTAGTGCCATGATTAAACTAATCAATGCCGATTTGTGGGGACAGTACTATCAAGCTTTGATGGCTTGGCATGACCTACTAGCTGTTGTAGCGTAGCAGGCGCAGACGACGCGTGTCACCTGTCGCGGCTACCGAGCTGTTAATTATATTTAATTAGTGTTAATCATGCAAGATGATGCTTAAGTAGTGCCATGATAAAACTAATCACTGCCGATTTGTGGGGACTCGGCAACATCTTGCCGAGCTTGTGGTTGCTCGATAGTTACTATCATGCTTTGATAGCTTCGTAGGAACTACCCAGCTGCTATAGTGTAGCAGGCGCAGGCGACGTGTGTCACCTGCTGCGGCTGCTGAGCTCAGGGGAAGACTATATTTGTAAAAATGAGTGTCTGAAGACCAAATTTGAAGAAAAAAGTGACTATAATACTATTTGTATGAACAGTTTGTAGTTAATGCCCGTTTGGGCTCACCTTCATGTTTTGATGCGCTAGCTTAATGCCCTGCTCCAAACAGCTTAAAAGACTTCGTTTTCTGGTTTCCAACTTCTAGAAGATAGAAAATACTTGGAACATGTTGGCCTATTAATTTCTTTTTTTCTCTACTTTTGTGTTTTTTTATTTTTGATTTAGAAAAAACTAACATTGCTATAGTATAATTATAGCTAAAAATCAATAAGTAGAAGCTAGAAAACCAGTTTTTAAGCAGTTCAGAACAGCACCTCCACTCGTTTCGGCTTCAGCTTCTGGTTTCTAGTTTATTTTCACTATTCATAATTTTCGTCTTTTTCTGAACTTTTGACTTTTTTCCGGTTTTTTCTGTATTTATTTGCGTTGTCCGTGATGAGTTAGCATATTTTTTTTATTTTTTTTAAATTTAATTACGCCAAATAAGTCGTCTTCAGCTACAGTAAAATTTCAATCGCTAGAATATAATTTTAGCCATAAACCATAGCTTTTCAGCCCAACCGAACATGCTATTTCAGCCATAATCTTGAGCTCGGTCGACTCGAGCAACTTGTTGGCTGGCCTGTCGCTAATTAATCTCGAGTCTGATCCGCATCTGCGCGCAGGCAGCAGCAAGCTAGGTGCCAATCAGCGACGTGGAAAGGCACGATCCATCGAGCGGCTTCCGAGCAACACGCTGCGGATAGTTAGGGTGTCAATCAGGCCTAATTTATTTATTTTATCTAGTATTTATATTTAAACTAATTAATATATTAAAACTTAAAAAATATTAATTATATTTTTATCATTTATTTTATTTGATATCCGTATCTAGACTATTAATCCCATAGCACCCTACGGATAATGCTGGGCATGCCATCAACAGGATTTTGCGCGCTCACGTGTCTCACCGAGCTGAACATTCAGAAGGCAAAGGTGTAGAGACCAAGAGGATGGATGCAGGTTGTAAGTACATAGCATTCACTGTAAATATGCATGTCAAAGTAGCGCATTGTTCACACATATGTTCCTATGTTCCTGTAGCAATTTTTTTTTCAATTTTGATATTCTAGCACCGGTTTTTATAAAAATATCCTCCTCTTTAAGCTCAAAAGATTTGACAGACAATACGTGTTACCTGTCGCATCACCATAACTCGGTAGTGAAGGAGCGACGCGGCTGGACGAGTGGGCATGGTAGACAGAGCCGAGGCGTGGCAAGGCAGGCACCTGCCGAGCTACGCCGGCTCAGCAAGATCCTTGGCTAGGGTCAAGACAAGGGTGCCAAAAAAATGGCAAAGGTGAGAAAAACTCATTGTCTCGGTTCAAAATTATTTTAATTATACTTATTAATTTGAATTTTGCTCTAACGTGACCTGTTAGCTCGTTTTTAAAAATACTTATGCATGCAAACTACTTAAAACGCGTGCTTTGATACGCATTAAGAAATCTTATTATGCTTTATTCGCGTATGCGTATAAATTTTTTAGGATGGTGTAAGGGGTTCGGATGGGTAGATGAACTACCACTACAAACTCGATGTGTTAAGTAGTAAAAATACGTTGTTGCAAACAATTGTCATAACAAACCATGTGTAGACCGACAATGCAGTTCGCAATAAATGTGTGAATTACATGATGACGTGTGGGATTTGGTTAGATGCGTATATTTGCATCACTACTTATACGATACAAGTGGCAACATGTGCGAATCATCAATCCTAACTACAACTAATGTTAACTTTGTTCCAGGAAAAAACACACACATCACAAATAAACTGAGAGAACATAAGAGAATTTCTGAATTTCTCTATTCTCTTACTTGCTCCCCCTTTTCCCTTACTTCTGTTCTTACAAAACTGGCTACAAGCCTCCTCAATATATAAGGCCTGTTCTTTTTGGCTGCGGCTTATGGCTTTTGGCTGAAATTTTTGAATTTTGGTACATTTATGACGTAGATTGCGAGAGAGAGATACCCGCTTGCAATTTTGGTTGATACAGATGTTAGGCTTTTAACGTGTACTACAATTAACTTGTAGATCCCGTTTTGAAAAAAATACTCCATTTAAAAGTTAGATACTATAGCAAAAGCCAAAAGCCGCTTTTGAAAGCCAAAAAACTAATACTCTCCTACTAGCATACGTATTCGGACTTCAAGTTGGGCACAACTCCAACTTGAGTTACACACAGAAACGAAATCTACTACGTCTTGGACTCGAAGTCAAGATTATTTCTAACAATCTCCTCTCTAATCTTGACTTGACATACTCTAGTTTTAGTCTCAATGCATTATGAACTACCAGCCACGCCTCCACATAAAGCGTTCTACATGCAAGCTACATGTAGGAACTCAACTCAACTGGTACAGGTCCATCCAGATGCAAAGATTCTAAAACATTGAGGCAGTCGGTCTCAACTACGACTTACTAAACCCATACTTGCAAAACTACTGCTACAGATCGGATGACGGAACCTTATCTTTGGTTCAGGGTTGACAACTGTTGAGCATCGGGTTTGCTTTTCCACTTAAACTGAGAGACTAAAGCAAAACACTGCTTTTCACTGTCGACCGTTGGACGGTTTGATTTGTGCCTTTAACTGAAGGCTCGGATCAAAGAAAACTGATGTTGCTCGTCGGTTTTTTCTTCACGAACTAGCAAAAGAATCTGAAACCGCTTCGCCTCGCGCACACTTTTATTGTTGGAGCGAGGAACCGAGTCGGAGACACCTCCTATATCTTGTCTCGTATCCCAGTCTAACATGGATACATACTTTCCTTTTGCTGTTTCGGAACGTGCCAGAACTAAAGGACTGAGCGAAGATGTACTTGTTGTCCTCTGCGCTTCGGAGACGGCAAAATGCGACGGAAGAACATGCCGAAACAGAGACACCGAGACTGCGTGCGATACCTCAGGAGCGTTGCGCGGCTCTGATACTACTTGTTAACTTTCTTCTCTTTTCTCACAAAACTGGTTACAAGTCTTCTCAATATATAGACTAATACTCTCATATTAGCATACGTATTCGGACTTCAAGTTGGACATAACTTCAACTTAAGTTACACACGGAGACGGACTCTACTACGTCTTAGACTCGAAATCAAGATTATTTCTAATAGCTAAGATACATGTGCGTCTTTTCGAAACTATGATTCTAGTTGGTCGTCGTACATATTTGAGTCTATCGGTGCCTTTCATAATATTACGGGTGATTTCTCTAGTTGATTCTATGGATTAGTACTTGTAAGCTGCTATAACCATGTATAGCCAACAAATTACTGCTTACACAGGTGCTGGTCAAAATAAAAGAATTTTGGTTCACGAGACTACTGCGCCGGCGTCGGCCGGATGCGTACCACAGGTGAGCTGGTAAGGTCTGCCCTCCGCAGCGCGAGCTAGGGTGGAATGAAGCTAGTCGATAAACTATACACTCTTCCTGAAGAATGTTTAGCTTTTGATTCCGGCTTTTAGTTTTTCTATAATAACTAATTTTTAAATAAAGTATCTTTTTAAGATAGAATCTACTTGTTAATTATAGTATATATTGTATTGAATTCATTTATATTGATAAAAATCACATATGAGTTTCAGTTACTATATAATCTCTTATACAAACAGTCTAAAACTTATAAGTCACAACTAAAAAAACAGACCTTTAATTTGTTGCTACCTATGTACGTACATGACCACACGTACATGTCACGAACCCGGCGGGCGCGCTCGCTCGCTCGTTGATGCGTGGGGGCCGTACCGCGCGGATGACAGGATGGATCCAAGCAAAGCTATGACCGGACCGGATACAGGGTCACGGCCAACACTGCCAAACACAATCAGACCAGCAGCTCAGGTGCATAGATGTGCCTGCCGAAACTTGGTTATGCTACTTGTGTACTAGCAGTAAGCCAGCTAGGTGCGTTGCATATTTTGCAAAGCCAGCTGCAGACTGTGTAAATATTACGGTATAAATATGTATTTATATTTAATTTTAGCATATTTGATAAAAACGCAAGTATGATATAAAAACATATAAACGACTTAATCAACATGTAATCATATGAACTCTTTAAGTCATTGAAACATACTCCCATCAAATATACCATGTAAGAGTCTATAATCAGTATATACATATGTAAACAATTTAAGACATTGCACATAAATGCTGATCTTCACAAAAGCATAACATGTACGACCAACTTCAGCATGTTATCAACAATTTGAATGTTATTAACTGCTCTCAGAAGGCTAGTTGCACAATATCCATTTTTGATCATCTCCGCCATGACAAATGCAATTTTAATTATATATGTCCTCTTATACATTCAATCTTGAGCTTAAATCAACTTTTGCTATAAAGAAACTACCAGATCATTATTATAACTTGCTGAACATTAAATACAGTTACAATAATCAATCTAACATTCACTAGACAGAAAAATAATTTATTACACCAGCATAGTCAAACACAATGCATATGTCAGGCAGTCAGGCTAGCGCTCTACTAATTAATCAATGTCATCAGTTCGTCAATTACCAGGACTGGCAGCAAGCTAGCTAGGCACATCCAGACTACGAGAAAGGTGTAGTCTGATCTGATGGACATGAAATGAAGGACGGGTTCATGTGCAAGCAATTGCGATCGAGGAACTCGATTGGCCAAGACGACCGGCCGGCAGGTCCTGGACATGAGATTCTCTCAAGCCTCATCAACAGCAACAGATCGAGCGATCTCTGTACTTTCAGCACCATGCATGTAGCTGTACGCCCATGCACACATGGCCTGTGCATCGCCACTCGCCAATAATGCATATGTGTATGGCGCTGTCCCGGTCGGCTGGCGCCGATTCTTTCATGGAAAGGGGAGCGACTGGCTCGGAACAGCACGTGCTGTACGGGGCGTCGCCGCCTGCAAAAATGGCAGGGCAATTGGAAGCGAATCTGGAAATGGTCGACGTCGGTCGTCACCGCGCGCGGCCCGCCGGCCGTGGAGGAGACTGTGCGCACGCGCTGTGCTGTGCGATGTGCATGTATTGCCATGGCCGCGCCAGGCCCCCACCCTGCGAGCCAACATGCATGCTGCCATGGCCCCGGCCTGGCACGCACCTACTCCATCACTGTGAGCGCCACGTGCAGGCCAGTGCAGCGGTGTACCGCTTGGCCCTGAGGGCTGGCTAGCTGACGAGGCGCCATGAACGGTACTGATGGATATATGGATGAGGTACTTGTGCAGCTCGGCAACTATGAATCTATGATATTTCGCTGGACATGTAGCATGACATGAAGTTCCCAGGTTTGATAATTCAGATTATATAGGGCTGGTAATAAAGTTTAACGAGGCTCGGCTCGATAACGACTTGTAAGCTCGAATTTGGAATAATCACTTAAGCGATAAATAAAATAATTTTATGTTGAACTATGTCAATTTTAACAGAAGCTCAATAATAGCTCGTTAACCTCAATAACCAGCCCTACTTTATATGTAGTTCTCAGTGTAACGGGGCAATTTTTCTATGTGCAAGTCATCTTGGTTGCATCAGAATCATACTTTCAAATCTGAGAAGGAAATATGCTTTAGTATCTACATGCTTTTCCTGGCATTAAAAATATAATCTACATGTTCAAATAGAGTATATATCTCTACTCCTTAAAAACGCGAGTTGATGGTAGTCGGTGCGTTCTCCTCTCCCTTCTCTGCAGCCATCTGATTTGATCTGGACCGTCTGTCTCTCCCCTCCTCCTCCACCTCTCTCTCTCTCAGGATCCAACCACCCATCCCCTCCACTTTCCCCACCTCCTTGAACATTCTGGCCACCCCCTTATCTCTTTGTCGCTTGCTCTCCAGACCGAGCAGCAACCTCTCTCTTTCTCTCTCTCTCTCGCTCTCTAGATCGACCGGGCGCCGCCACCTAATCTGTAACGCTCGGCGGCCTTCACCGCCGCCAATTGCCCCCACTGGCTCACGTTAGCCCCTCTACTCACTCCCCCACTCACTCACACCGACACCGGCCCAAATCGCTCCGCCACCAAGCCCCTCATCGCCAGCTTGATCCGATGGCCTCCATCGCTATCGGCCACCTCGTCGTCGTCCTCTCACTTCCCTCTATCTTCTACCACCCGTGTCTAGCCCCACGGCCTTCCCTAGCGTTGCCGCCATTGAGGCCTAGCTGCCCGCCACCGAATCCGTCGCCTTCACCGGCGTTTCCCATGCACGTAGCCACCCTCTCCCCCGACACCACTTCCACCATCCGAATCTGGTTGTTTTCACTGCAGTTGTGCCATCTCAATTGGAGCAGCTTAAGTTTCCCCTGGTGCAGAACAAAAACTTTGGTTGCTCCACAATGTGCTGCCTGCACGAAAATTCTTCTCTTCTTTGCAACTATGTAAGTCAATCTCTTTTTAGATGTCTTTATTGTTCTTCTGTTTATATTCATGTATCATGTGCACACCTTCATTTTGTCATTTTAGTGTTTGTCAGTTCTTTTTTTGTTTCATCTTCTGAATAGAGCTGCTGAGTGAATTTCCAAATCAACAATGTATATTACTACTGTATAACATGCTCATTTTTATGTCATATCTAGAGAACAGTAATAGTTTGTTTTGTCTCATATTTCTTTTCTTGTAGACATTTAGGACCAAAGAAAGACCGCACAATGTGGTTTCTATCACGGTTCTACAACTAAAATTTCAAATTCAAAACATCACGATTACATCTAAAAGTGTTAATAATCAAATATGGTTATCTGGATACCATATTTGATTATTATATTTGTGTTTTTAATGCCTTAATATAAAAGTGCTAATAATTTATCTCATTTAGCAAATTGTTTCCTACTACAAAGTTTCTGTATGGTTAATATCAGTCAGGTTGTCCTTGTTAGTGGATTTCTTGTAATCATGTTAATTGATGTGAATTAGTTTCCCTCTTACACACTATAGTAGTAGCAATCAAGTGATTAATTTCTGTCTATATTGCAATTACAATGCAAAAAGGGTCCTTTTTCACTTCATCGGTTAGGTCATATTGTGGAATTAATCAAATATCAAATAAAAAGTTGCATTGTTCTGTTCAGACAAATTATTGTTGATGAACACTATCATCTATTTCCATCTGTGACTATTATTTGTATGCTAGTGTGTTAAGATGTTTCAATTTCACCATACGCAATACGTTCTTTTCTGTCCCGTTGTTTTTTATTTACTTCACCATACGTTCTTTAATATCCCATTGTTTCCTTCCTCATTTATAGAATTGTCGCATGTAGTACTTGTTTTATCATGCTTCACTAACGTGATGCTCGTATGTGTGTGTGTGTGTGTGACCATCTTTTAATTGATCGGTTTGCTTTTTATGTTAAATTGGAAGTAAGTCCTGCCAATTTTATGATGCTAATGTTCTGCGGGAAGTTGACAAAGACGAGGTGCTATATATACTCCAATCATTTCTACAACATTGTATTTGTTACTGTTATAAACCGTTATGCACATAATTATGTGCAATCTGAATTAGTGGTTATTGAAAGGATGGTCGGATGAGTCTCGACCAATTTGTTGCGTTAATGAAAGCTTGAACTGATTGTAGTAAAGCATGGCATCGAAATTGAGGAGCAGTCTAATACTCTGAGGTATAACTGAGCTCTTTATGGCGTGTTAAAGGTGTACATTCAAATTGTTTAGATTTAGTCAAAGTATGTATGAAATTGTTGTTTCATTATTGTTTGCGAAAGATAGTAGAAAATTCAGTTTTTGTATTTTCAAGTTCATTTCAGTGCTATATGCTTTCCCTGATCTTTTCCTTTTAGCAAAGCTAATGGGCTTGACTTGCGTACCACATGATGTGCGCCACCATATTTTGTATGGAAATTTCAGCTCATATGTTAGGGATCTCAAATAGATATTCATGATACTGCACAGGTCTAAACTTAAAAAACAAAATAATGTGAGTTTAGAACTTGTGGTATAGTTTACTATACACAAGATGGGTTGGGTGAACATAAAAATGAAGGGTTATGTTAGATTTTTGTGTGACTAAATGCTTCCTTTCTGTATACACTTTATATCCTTTGTTTTCTTTTAGTTTTAGTGCATTTGTAACGTCAGTTCATTCATAGGGTTCTGTCAATTAAAATTTTGTGTGAAAAAAATGGATTGTTCACATATCATTTTGTGTGAAAAATAGATGCACAAAAGTACTTGTATTTACTAACATTTAGGAAAGGGAATGTCAGATTCCACATCTATCTGTGAACCAGGTCATCTTCACACTTCACAGGTATACATTCCCGTGCCTTTGTGATGTGGAAGCATTCCTCTCCCTCAAGAAGAATTCCTATCGGTTCATTTTAGTTAAGATGCTAACTTGGTTCTTTCATTTAGTCATTACTTTGTTGTACGATATTTATTGTTTCTATCGGTTCATTTTAGTTAAGATGGTGACTTGGTTCTTTCCTGTGCTATCTATATGGTATTTATTTTTTTGGTTGCAACATTATATGTGCATTTGTTACAAGTGAGTGCTCACATGTTGAAATATAAAAGACGGAAGGGGTCTACGAATTAGCAAAGCTTACTGGGCCGAAAATATAAGCTCAACCTGTATGGCCTAAGGGCATCCACAGTGTGCAAAAATAGGGGGTCTTAAGCCACCTTAAGGTCGACCTTATACATTACAGAGGTGACCTTAAGCAGGCCATAAGCAAAAAAACCTTAAGACCAGGCCTCAAGCTAAAGACCTGGCCATAAGCATTAAAATACATTTTTTCTTTATCTGACAAGTGGGACCATCTTAAGACCTAGTGGGTTATATACATTACAGCATTGGCCTTAAGGTTTAGATGGGACCCACCTTAAGACTTCTTGGGTCATATACACTATGATGCCCTAATTGGATTCCGTACGAAGCCGGGCACTCTTCTCCAACTGACAGATGAGCCCACGTATCGTGTGCGTGTAATCCCACCGCACGGTACTAGAAGCCGGCGGCAAACAGGAACCGCCGCCGAGTTCGTCGCCTCCTTTACAGGCAGCCTTCCCCCCTTTCCTTCCTTCCGCGCCTGCTCGGCGGCGATGGCCGCTCCCTCCGCCGCCCTCTCCATCTCCGGTGAGCGCCCCTTCCCAGGCCCCTCAACTCTCGAATCTTTCTTGGACCTTTCTTTCGATTTTCCTCGCATGGAGATGTATTTGGCCACCACCACGTCTCTAGAATTAGTTGGCCTTGGCCACCGAGATGTGTTTCTTTCCTAAGGATCTACGAGTAGATTTACTAGCTTTGGGTTTATATTGCTAGTTTTGTGCTGTGTTGTCTACTGAGTTCAAGGAAAAGAATATATTAAAAGAAACTATAGTCTATTTACCATCCAAATAAGACCACTTTATAAATATACCATAAAAAATCGGTTCACTTTAATACCATCTAAATTTTTTGAAGTGGGACAAAATACCATTCCGTCTAATTCCGTTTACATCTCTGTTCGCCCCGCCCCCTATATTAGTCGAAGCATCATAGTCGAAGTTCGCCCTACCCTCTATCGTAGTCGAAGCGTCGTGATCGAAGACGTCGTCGAAGTACTGGTAGAAGCGCCGTAGTCGAAGCGTCGTGGTCGAAGCAGTCGTGGTTGAAGCACCGTGGTCGAAGTAGTCGTCGGGGTCGGTCACCAAGGACATTTCGTGTAATTTCGGGTTGCTCTAGTGGACATTTAGGTAATCTGAGCGCCATATGTAACGGAGGGTTGACAGAGTGGTATTTTCAAGAACTTTGTGATGTTTTGATGGTATTAAAGTGAACCCAGATTTTCCGGTGGTATATGTCAAAAGTGATGTTTTTTCGGTGTTATATAACCGATGGCCTCATATTAAAAAGAGTCTAAAGAAAAAAAAGATAAACATTCTGGTGAACAAGTCAGATAAGGCGAAGAGAATTGCATTTTGTTCTTTGAAGAAACAGGGTCTTTGATGTGGTGCGGTTGCATGAACAACTTCCGCTTGTGCTACTTGTGGTGCAACTTATGGTAGGTATGGTCAGAGTAACAGTGCTGAAATCAATTTGTTGTGTGCTTTCCAGAAAGTCATTCCTTTGTGTAAATAATACAAAGTGATCCATTCTCCCGTTTATGAAATTAAATCATGATGGAGCTTCTGTGTTTGCTTGATGATAAGTGGAACTTGTTATTTTTATGCATTGTGTAGAAGTTTGTATTACCCTGTTGCCACTCCTAAATTGTTTTTTGAGAGCTTTGTTTCCTTTTGTTCTGTCAAAGGTGCGACGCATACCAATGCTTTTGGCTGCAAGCCTAACAAGCTGAACTCAAACAGAAATCACTTGCAGCTGGCAATTTCCTTAAGTTCAAAAAATGCAAATCGCTGTGGAAAGTTAACCATCTGCAGAGCACAAAGGTTTTTCTTTCAATTTGTTACTCGATTGTTTTTATTCGTATGATGCTTGAATGATCACAGCTGGAGCACTAAAAGCTCCAAAGTAGTTGAGCATAGGCAGAGCTACTCCCAGTTTCATATCTAGATACAGCGTTCCATGGTAGATAATGATGTTCCAAGTAGCCAAACTCACTTAGTGTTTTATAGCTTAAGTTACAGTGGAGTTTACTGGTAGTCATGACTCATGAGTTCATGGCTATCTATGTTCATTTTCCACTCTACTCGCATTTGAATTGAACACCAGCAAGCTGAAATGGAGTTATATTCTAAATGTACAATTCATATCAGGCTGAAAATGGTTTGTGCTGAAGATAGCCTGCTTACATTTCTGTGTAAGTAACACCTGTTTGTCTCGAAAGTGCTTGTTGAGACGCTAACATTTCAAGTAGGGTTATCAATTTTTACTTTTAACAGAAGTGGTGGGGTCATCTTCCTTGATGACCTTTTTTTTCTTCCTGTACTTTGGGTTTGGATAAATCATTGCCACATTTGGATATCTTGTAATCACCAGTGTACTGTGACATGTTTTCAGCTGTGTGCTATATGCTTTTTTCTCAGTTTTTTTCTGTGATTTGATTTGCTTATGCAGTGAAAATTCTGAAGGCGGGGGAGGATTTTTGGCTGGATTTCTTATAGGGGGAGCAATCTTTGGAACATTGGGATATGTCTTTGCTCCGCAGGTATTGTCCAACACCTTAAAGTATTCTGCACTGGCATATGTGCAGTAAGTCAGGAGATCCCTCTAAAAAGGAAATATAAACCATCCGTTTGCTTAAAACAATGCTCTGCCTAGCCAATAGAAACTGCAGCATCTAGTGTCTTCTCGAAGAGCAAAACAAAGACAAAAAAACTTATCTGCACGTCCATTTCTATTTGACTAGAATGGAACTGTAAGCAAACATTATGAGTTGAGTTGTTATTCATCATTAAGTAGTCTTGTTGATGAAGCAATGCTTTGTGTTGGTCACTTGGTCTGCACTAATAATTGGCCTGGGATCTGAGCTACTATTTATTGATAAATACTCTTGTTGATGATGCAATGATTTGTATTGGTCTGCATTAATGTTACTCTAGATGCTATTGTTATCTACTTTGCTTGTTACTACTACCTTCGTTTTTTTTACTTGTTGTTTTGGATATCTCTAATACACATCTTTGACCATTACTTTTTTAATTATATCATAGTAAAAATTATTTAAAATATAATAATATGAAAGTATTTTTTATGACAAATATAGTAATGTCATTTGCACATGACAAATCCAAATATATATTTTTGTGTATATTAGTGGTTAAAGTTTTAAAAAGTTGATTGTACACATTCTAAAATGACATCTAAAAAATAACGGAGGGAGTATATAGGTAATTTTTCCATTTGAGAAATATTTGTTAATAACTTAACATCCTTGAGCAGATCAGCAAAACTTTAGATTCTTTGTTGGATGAGAATGGACAAGATGGTGAGCCAGATGAACAAGGCATCCAAAGGGTACCAAGGTCACGTTACTATGATGAAGGTTTAGAGGTAAGGAACCTAATTCAGTAGTATCTCATTGCCTGACTTTTGTACATGAAAGGTATTATTTTGACAACTAAATCTTTGTGGATTTGATCCAGAAAACTCGCCAAACACTGGGTGACAAGATAAGCCAACTGAACCTGGCAATTGACAAAGCTGCCTCCCGGCTGAGACGTGTCACCGGCAACGTGGAAAAGGAGGCTTTAAAGGATGAAACAGAAGCAGAATCATCGTAGTGTTATATGTATATAGCATAGGGTGTTATTTGGAAATGTACATGTTACATATTGGGCTCTTGGCCCATGGGAATAGAGCAACCTCACATTCCAACATGGTATCAGATACTGGTTAGGGTTTGGCCACCGCTGCCTGCTTGCTCTTCCCACCCACCTCCTCCCGCTTGACATCATCGTCGCCTCAGCTTACCTCGATGCTGTCGTTGTCTTGTCCTGCCTCGGTCGACACCGTCGCCTCAGCCCGCCTTGCCCCGACGCTGTCGCAACCCCAGCTCTCCCTGACGTCATCGCAATGTCACCTTGGCCCCGACCGCTTGGTCGAAGTCGTTGTTGCCACGCCCGCCTCGACCGCCGCCGGCTGTCGCCGCCCCGACCCCACCTCGATCCGATGCCTTCGCCTAGGCACCCTCTGCCGACGCAGCCACTGCCCCCGCCCCAGCTGTCCTTGGTCGATGCCACCCTGGTCCCGGCTGACCTTGGCCGATGCCACCACTGTCTCGACCAGCTCCTGTCGTTGGCCACCTTAGCCATTTCAGCCTGATCTGCTCGAGATGGCTATTGCTGGTGGCTCCTTCGCCATCCCGTTCCAGTTGATTCATTTTGATGGAACGAACTTCCGGGAGTGGGCTGTTCACCTGAGGATTCACCTAAACAGCCAGCGTCTATAAGGTCATTTCTCTTTCGAGCACCCATGTTTGCCTTGTCCTAGACCGCCCGTTCCGCCCGCTCTTCCTCTAGGTGTGGATCAGACGGCTAAGAAGGAGGCCATTGCTGTACTGGATGAGGCCCTAGCGCTCTACCAGTCTGAGTTGCATGTCTACGAGCGATGGTAGGATACCGAGGCTTGTGCTACCGCCATCCTGATGGATAGCATGCCCATCTCTATGAATGTAGCGGAGCTGTCGACGACACAGCTCATGTGGGAGCGCCTCCGAGCTCCCTACCAGCCGACGAGTGATGCTATGTATCTCTCCATTGTGCACCAGACACACTCTCTTCAATAGCTTGATGCCACTGTCGATGACTTCTACCAGCAGATGTCTGTGGTGTGGCATCAGCTTGACTCTCTGAAGCCAGATGTCTGTCGAACCTATCCCTGTTGTGTGAGGCTTCGCACTTACTAGGGGACTTACCGTCTCTACGACTTCCTCTCGTGCCTTCGGCCTGAGTTTGAGACTATACAGGCTCAACTCTTGACTCACCATCCACGTCTGAGTAATTACACCTTATATCGTAGCTTAAAATGTAGAGAGTATATCACATAATGGAGGGTATGTACGTGTAGTATACGAGTATTTAAGACCATCTAGGTGGTATGAACAATTTTTCAGATGTGGTATGTATATTTTTTTTCGACATACTCCTTTTTATATGCGTATATAAGGGTATTTACAAAATACGCTAAAAACTATGAACTCCCTTATAAGTTTTTCATGTAGTTCACATTGAAGTATCTTATAATTAGTATACGAGTATACCTAAAGTGATAAAGGAGTATTTTAAGTTTGTTTAGGTAGTATATTAGAGGTGGGTGTAATTACACCTTGGTGTAAAAGGTATTTTTCCTACATATGTGCGTGTGCGCGTGTGCGTGTGGTGTATATGTGTGTGTGTATGTATATGTGTATGTGTATGTATGTATGTATATGTTTAACTTAGTAATGATATCATATGTTATATACTTCACAAGATAAAACAAAATACTCTACATATTACTTTCTAATGTTCTATTAGTTCATTGACGATGTTCTAGAAAGTATATTTTGAATCGAATAGGAGGAGCAAATCGAGCAGTTGTTGAATGTTCCAGTAGTTAAAATAAAATGTTCCATGCGTCTGATTTCGACATTTCAACATTTCATTGGTGATGTTCCATGTAATAAGTTCTAAAGGAGAATGGGTTAATGTTTCACTTGTGTTAGTTTTGATGTACCAGCAAGTCATCAGTGATGTTCTACGCAATAAGTTCTAAGAAAAAATAGGTCAATGATCCACACGGTTAGTTTCAATATTCCAACAATTCATTGACGATGCTTAAGTCAAAATGTGAACAAATTTAAACATATTAGGGAACACAATCAATATTATTAAATAAGTTGAAAAAAATTAGTCAAACAAATCGATGCAATTAGGTAAAAAAAATAAAAACAATGGTGGAAAAAAAAGTAACATGAGGGAGAAAATACCTACTAAAAACATATAGAAAAATCTACAATTAAATGAAAGAAGAATAAGAAAGGAAAATAAAAAACAAAAATAGTAAAAGGGGGCATCTACACCATGCTATATCATTGGGAGCTCCTGGTATAGCCTTCTCCTGCCCTCCCCCTCCTCCTCCTCTCTCTCTCTCTTCCTCGTTGCCAACAGCAGCTCTGCACCCCTCCTCCATCACTGGCGCCCAGCGGCAACCTTGCTGCCTCGCCATCCCCCTCATTCGTCGCACTCATTCTAACCTAATATTCAGTTTGTTCTTTTGCCGTGCCTCCCTCCGCCCTCCCTATCATCCAACGCTGTTCGCTGTCACCCTCCGTCGAACCACCGTGTCCTGGCCTCCCTCTACTCCTGAAAGGTATAGTGAATCCATCGATGGCGGCCTCTTGTCAATGTGAGCAAGAGAGAAGAAAGCACCATATCTGTGGGAGTGGGAGACTAATAGGAGGTTGAAGATAATGCTACAACCATTAGATGCTTGGATCAAATGGTGCGAAGCTAGATGGTTGGAAAGATGTGAAACGGTATACCTTTCGTAGTTTTTCTCTTAGTAAAACGGCAAAACACACCATGCATCGGAGAGATTGAGAGGTGGCTCGCTTCCGAACTCGCACGTCGAGCTCGAACACCCCTCATCCCCGCGTGTGGGCCGACGTGGGCAGCGCGACGGCGTTCACTACCGCGCGGTCTCGTGTGCGGTGGTGCCGGTGCAGCCCAGTTTCCGCACGGCAAGTGGGCTCCTTCGGCCGGTGGGACGTGCTCTACTGTTCTGCTAGGCTTTAGCCACGCATTGCATCGGCCTCGGCACGGAGCCCACTGGCTGGCTTCTTTGGGTCAAATTCGCACGCGACGCGGGATGGCGGGACAGGAGGTGTTGGGCGTGGGCTGTGAACTTAATATTGCAGTCAGATGGGCCCTGAATTAGGAGATGTAGGAGAGGCGTGCGCGGCGGCCGTATACTCGTGTAGGACTAGGTCGTGCTATAGCATTTGGGTCAAATGGGCTATCCTATCCTACATGGGCTGGATCTTTTGTAGAACCGGAGGGAACATGGGTCAGATCTTTCGGGGCTGGCTTGGGGGCTTTTATTGTTTTCTTTCTATTTAACAGACACTTCGCATGCTCCCCAAAAAAGAAGACAGTTTGCATTTTGGGCACAAAATGTCAAATTGTCAATCCTTGTAGAGCTGTGAAGGCATCAACAAACAACCATTTTGCGTACATCATGCATGCTCTAACTAGAATCCTCTAAGTTTTGTCAATGAAATGAAATGACACGTCATGAATTAAAAGGAACAAAAACAAGTGAGCGGTGTTGACTTATTGGGCACTAGATGGGCATCCTCAGACCGGAATCCTCGGTGCCGCCTCCAAACTGTCGGAAATCTATGCCGGAGAAAATGATATCATAGAAATAAACTCTGGGATCACATAGAGGAGCAAGGCCTCTATATTTGACTGATGTTTCAGATTTCAGTCTTTCCTGCTCCTCTCTTCTTGTTTGCCCCCCCTTCTTGCTTGTCCTTCCCGTACAACCATTTCTGTCTCTTAATTTGCCAATGCATGGCAAACCGTAGCCCTCACACTCGGGTTTATTATTTGATGAAAAATAAAATCAAAATGGGAAAAGAAAAAAAAAACACACGTCACGAAGAATCAAAACGTATCTCCATGATCTATCGATCACGGCCACCAAAGGCGCAGCTCCAGGTCGACCTCCTTGTCATTCTCGTCATCACTTACATGGCACTGGTGATCATGGTGGGCAGCCGCTAGTGCCACGGGCATCGAGAGCAGCACGTCGCCCGTGGGTATGAGCACCGCGCCGGCCGCATTGGAGTTCAGTATGGGGTACAGCACCGCATACTCCGTCGGCGCCGCGGCAGGCGCCTCGGCGGCCGACGCCGCGCCGCCCAGCTGCGCGGCGGCGCCGTGGTCGCGCATCTTGGCGCGGTCGCGGCGGTGCACGTTCATGTGCCCGCCCAGCGCCTGCGCGGACCGGAACTCGCGGCAGCAGAACGCGCACGTGTACGAACGCGGCGGCCACGTCCCGCCCAGGCCGTCGTCGTCCACCGCCGCCTCGACGTCGGGCGCCGGGCGGCCGGTGGGTGACACCACTGGCCAGCTCCATATCACGGGGGACTTGTGCCGCTGCTGCAGCAGGTGCTGCTGCTTCAAGAAGTGGTGCAGCGCTATGTGCTCCATCGGTTCGGTGCTACTCGTAGGCGCCATGATCCCGGAGGTGTCAGCTTCTGTTTTTAATTATATTTGTACACGAGTCACGAGGACTGATCTGACGAGACATGCGTGCGGTTTCGTTGCCGAGTATTTATAGTACAGCGGCGGTGGGGTTTGGCAAGAGACAAAACGGAGGAGAGCATCGGTTGTGTCACCGCGTAGTGTGCTTTTGTTCATGTCTTCAAGGACAACACACAGAGGAGCTAGTACAAACTGGCATGGGTTGCATCACCTGTGGGAGCTGAGCTGATGGAGTTAGCAATAGGGCCTATTCTTTTTGGACAAAGCTTATGTCACAGTTGTGTTATAGTGGTTTCAATGCTGTGTCTTCAACTTTAAGGTGAGGTCGGGGATCTGGGTGAATATGAGACTACGTAGAGATCACTTTATGGTTGTGATAAGTAATTGAATTTTGGATTACAGTTTGTGTAGATATTGAGTTTATTTTTGAGGAGTTTACAAATAATTGCTTTCTGGCTGTCGTCCTTGTGGTCTACAACTTGGTGGTCGCACTCTCTATGGTGCTCCATAGTCAATTTTCTGCTGTGCTTTTTTCTGTTGCTCTGGTTTTTTAAATGTGTTTTTAACCCTAGTCTTCATAGCTTAGTAACTATAAGAGAAAAGTGTTAAGTGAATATTTAGAGAGAATTTGAAGGCATCATTTACCTTCCTCTGTTATATGTCCGATCCTACAATGAAGTACTGCCAAGGACTAGTTAATCTAAAACCACATCTTAGACAAGATCAGCGGCATTTGCAGCTGCATCGTCAGCATACATACAACAGCTAATACTACAGTAACAACCTGAGCGACAAACTAATGTGCCCCCTTTGAATGCACTGTTCTGTTCTTTCTGAAACCAAATGTACTGTTCTGTTCATCTATTCAAAATGTTCAATCACACCGCATGTTCAGAATTAAACTTAACACAGAGATAATTCTTATATACTAACCAAATTCGACTTGAAGGCTTCTTACTCCTTAGCTAATTAAACCGATTAATGTCATCCCTAAGTAACATTCCTAATATGCAGGAACGTAACTTGCATCTTCCTTCCCTCATATTGGCATCTTCGATTATGTTCTGTTCCTTTTGAGTCATCAGGCTGTCCTGTTTTCTTTTCACAAAGTAACCGAGATGCATTTCTCTAGATGCTAATTGTATTCCGGCCGGAAGGTAAAAAGGCTGGGAGCTAGCAAACAGCTGATACATAGACTCCGGCATGTTGGCCACCCTGAGAAACCAGCTGCGTGCTGGCTACGTAGCACAACAATTTCATAATACGAACCATATATAAAAAGAAAAGGAGAACCCATACATGGCGACAGGAACAATACCAGTGTGTGACAAGCCCAATGACGTCCTGTATACAAGTACTTTCAGACAAGAAAGCCAAAACGAGCATGCTAACTACCGGCAAACTGTATACTAATTAACAGTTCGATTATATTGTTAAACTAGGACTTTTGAGCTGTCATTAATTTGCTTTAGAGTTGGGACAAGCTGAGTGAATCTTCCTTAAAGTAAACTACATACTAACTACAGGCAAAATCGTAAGCTGCACCTTATCAGTACATATTATTATCTAGAGAAATGCTATACAACATTCGACTATTTTTGAAGGTAAAAACAGTCAGATGATCTAGAGACGTTGGATCTCTATCCAACGGATCCACTCATATAAACACCCCCTCCAAAAAAAATCAAATATAAGCACCCCTCCAAAAAAAAGATCTGGAGCGTTAGATCACCATCCAACGTTCTAAAATCTGACTATTTTTACCTTCAAAAATAGTCACATGTTGTACCTATTATCTAAGCTAGCTAGCTGTTGCATCTTGTCCTAGAGACTAATTAATGTCCTCGGTTCCTCCGCCTACATGTCCTTGCATGAAATATTTCTTTCATTTTGCTTCTAGAATGAATGGCTTGCCTTGTTCCAATGAGGTAGCAGCGGAGTTTGCAGAATCTGTTTCCAGTTTTTCCAACACACACGTAGGATATACATGTACACGATATGCACGTATACGTCGTACTTGCAGTTAACTAAGGTTTTCATGAGTCAAAACATCTCTATCGCGCGCGGCCGCGAGCGAGGTCCAACAACAGGTGCGTTCTTGTCGTCCCCGTAGCTGTGTGTGTGTGTGTGTATATATATATATATATATATATATATATATATATATATATATATATATATATATATATATATATATATATATATATATATAAAAAATAACGAGTACTCCTTGGTGCCCGGGCACCATAAGTCTAAAATATGTATGTATCGTGTGCGAAAAATTTTAAAATTTCTTGGATATCAAATTTAACTAGTTTACTAACTAGTTCAAACAAGTTCGAACTGAAATTTGAACTGTAGTTGCCTTTTTATTGATAGTTTGATTGTAGGTATGTGCGATTATATATATAAATCAAGAAAGCATGTGATCTAAATTGCTTTAAAACTTTGAATTCGAGTATATTTTTCAAAGGTATATGTTTCATTTGAATTGTTATAGATGGGTATATATCCTAAAACGATATTTTCAAAAACATACCCGAATTTGGGTTGAATTCGCATTTAAAATCAAGGTGCCCGGCACCCCGGTGCCCAATTTCAGCATCATATATATATATATATATATATATATATATATATATATATATATATATATATATATATATATATATATATATATATATATATATATATATATATATATGTATGTAATTTTAGGGGCATATTGCTGAGAAACTACGCCGCTTCATTGTCGAATCAGCACACAATGGACATTTTTCTTGCTCTAATGCGTGTTGTGTCCAATCACTCGGGAGTGTACATCCGTACGTATTGCATCGTTGTTCAGCACGAGCTCGTGTGTGCAGTGATAGTAAGCTTGTAACATTGTTGCTATTCCCCTAAAAAACGTTGATATATATAGTGTAAAATCGGAGCAAATTTGTCACTACTTAATCAAAACGTGCTTACGCAAACATAAAGGCCTAATTGAACAAATGTGTCAGCATATACGTCATAAATAGTTTGTGAAGATCTTTATCACAACCACAAGCCATGGAGAAGGTTCGATGAGATTGAGAGTTACAGCTGCTAGCTAGCTAGAAGATATCTTCGATCAACTTATACGGCACGAATATCCCAAAGTTTGGGATGGCTAGGTAGTACACAACCAGTATCCGATTGTTTTTTTACAAATAATCCATTTTTAATTCAAAATTGCAGAAATATATCCGCGCAATTTTTTTACATTGTGCACGATGTTACTTCTTATGCACGTAAACAAACCATGTGTGTCGTATTATTCCCATTTTATTATAAAGTCTATTTTAATTGTAACATCACATCTCATCATCTTTTCGTGTTCAATTCTTCACGTAGCAAAGCATCCAACAAAATGAAAAAATAAGTTCTTCATGCATGAATTCTCGGTTGCATCACAATATCACTTACCTTAGTACTTAACAGTTGTTGCTATCTCAATCGTCCTCATAATTTTTTTTGAAAATTTCTTGCACTACAACAACATACGACGATCATAAAATATTATTGCAAATCTAACAAATTTTGTTCCATTCATAATCTACAAAAGTCATAAATGGATCAACCGATATTGTCTATCGTTTTTTAAAAATACAACTCACAAATAAAATTTGGTAAATATCACCTATCTACAACAATTGTTATTTACCCTCATACGCGGTTGGGGGGCCAATTGCGAAAAAAATAGGCTGAGTTGGCAGTTGGCGAATGGTTGAGTGACTAGATCTGCAGTCGCCCAACAGTTGGGCTATAGGTTTCAGTCGTCCGACCGTTCGGTGACTGGATCCTGTCGCCCAATGGCCCACCAATTGCCTGCGTGTCGCTCGTCCGTTGGGCGACAGAGTCCAGTTGTCTAACGGTTAAGCGATTGAAGGTCCTTTCTATAAAAAAAATTGACACGAGTATATTTCTATAATTTCAAATAAAAGTAATTTATTTTAAAAAGAAATCACCAGTATCCTAGCCTCGAGGAGTGTTTGTGCAGCCGCCCGCCACTTCGGAGGCTGAGGCCCAATTACATGGTTAAGCTACAAAGTAGGCCTTATTGGAGGCCCACTTACGAACCACAACTCCACAAGTCCGGCGTCCGCGCCTTCTCTTACCGGCCCGGGGAGCTGGCAGCCTGCTTCAAATATAGAAGAAACGAAGAATGCTACAGGTCTTCCACAAAAAGAGGAGAAAAATTACCGTCTTTGCTGAAATTGTTGCTCGGATCTCTACTGCCGTGCTGCATGGTACTGCAGGGATCCCATACTCGTTGCACATCTGAAGAATGCATTTGATCTATCAAGACATTAATTATCAATGACGACTCCATGCGTTCATAGAATTAGGCTATCTTAGAGCACCCTTCGGCGCCGTCGTTGGGGAAGACGGACAACGGGCAGGCAATGCGCTAGCTAGACATGTTCCATTCATGAGCCAGCACCAGCTTAAAAGAAGTCGTGCGTCCGTCGCTGACCATAATGCTGCTCCATGTTTGGTGGCCCGGCTGTGGCTTCTCCGTTGCGCATTTTGCAGTTTTTGCACTCCATCCGGCGTCAGCTTTCCATGTATGTCTCCGAGCGAGTCTCGTGTGCCAAGCAATTAGTAGCATGGTGACTTGGCGAGGTGCGGGGGTGGGAGCACATGCGGCCGCCTCGGCGGCCGCGCCAGCTGCCTGCCGCACGTGCGACAGTGTGACTGACCTCTCTCTCTCTCTCCATGATACTGCATGCATGTATGCTCCATACGCGTGCGTGCATCTACGTGTTGGCTCTCGAATATCTCGAGAGCAGCGGCCGGACGGCCGGCAGCCAGGGATGTGCTAGTTAGGATGGGACGCGCGCGCACGTGAACACATGCAAACGCCATGCCATCACGTGTACGGCCTATAATACCCCCACTGCGTGCTTATCATTTGTGTTTGGGTTTGTGGTCTATTTTTAAATTTTATCTTTTTTTGATTTTTGGTCTATTTTTTAAAAAATTTTGATTCTTTTTCCCGTATTCGTTTGTATTATATGTGATGGGCTAACCCATTGTTTCTATTTTTAATTTTTTTAAATTTAATTATGTCAAATAAGCCATCATCGACTACAGTGTAATTTCAGTCAGCTACAGTAAAAATTTAGCCATCAACCACAAAAATTCAGCCCAAACGAGCTTCATGTTTGTTGGAATTACAGGATGAATTTAGATCTGCTCTAAACGACTTCATGTTTTATCCTTTTTTAACTTTTAGCTCATTTAAGTTAGAATTCTAATTTCGGTTTATTTAATTTTTTCTGTCTTTTTATTTTTATTTTTCATTATTGTTTTATATTGTCCGCGATGATATAATAGTTTTTTCTTATTTTTTAATTTAATAAATTAAAAAACTAACAGTTGTTGTAGTATAAATTTAATTAAAAACTAACAGCCAAAATCACAAGATGGAGCATAAGTTTGTTGGAACGGGCCCATAACTGCAGGTCCATAGCAGCAGCGCCTGATATTGCTGATTTGCTGGAGCTAGCCCAAAACCAAAACACATCCATGTGACCATCGGATCCGGCGGCTGGTGGATCGACCTGCGTGCCAAGAGTCAAATCAGTAGTAATTGCGTGTTTTATGATGATCAAGTAAGCCCTGCATTATTTATGCGTACTTGAGACGATCGATGAATGGAATTCTCAGAGAGAGCATATACTAATTAATTGACCATATATTCTGTGAATAGAATCAAGCATCGATAGCATTCATATACCAAACTAGAGTACTACTTTCCATAGGTTGTAGTATCAGGTACATCGAGTAGAGGAGATTAATGACTTTTTGAAGATTTTTTTTAAAATCTCTCTATAGTATTAGCAACATAATATGTAAAAAACATAAGCCCATAGGCTTTATCAATGTTAAGAGCCAAAGATCATAATGTCACCCGAGACAAACAGTCTCACCAGTCTGACCGCTCCACAAACAGAGGTAAAAACAACACTGTCTACATCAAGAAAAAAGTTAACTCTTCAACCACTGATCCCAATAAAATGAAACTTGGTATAACCCTCCCTAGTATGTCAGGAACCAATTCCAATAATTGATCGTGAAGATTATAGTCAAAGTTCTGACCTTTACCCAAAACGAAGAAGATTGCATCAAATCCAGGTAAAAGAGAGAAACTTCGATCTGTATTTGCTCATGAGTTCTTGATAATCTAAATGATATTAGATAAGTTCTCACATATTCTAGCAAATTAGATCATAGCAAGAAAGAGAAAGAGCGAGGAAATAGGAGAAACCAAGAACTCCTTAAGCACCTGTAATAGCCCAAATTTGCTTTAAAATAAATCACGCATAATTTTCTTGGACTTTTCAAAATTTTTGGAGCATTTTAAATTTTTCCTAAAGTCTTGGTTGCGTTTAAGAATTTCTAAAATAATTTTCTTGGCCCAAAAAGACAATTTCTAAATTTCTAAATGTTAATTAATTGCTAATGAATTTTCCTAAAATTTTTGTGTGCAAATACCTCTTGGAATTCAAATTACAAATTCAAACACAAATTTGAAAATTGAATTAAAGATTTAAAACTTCAAATTATTCCCTCCTTCCCTTCGGGCCGAATCCAACCAGCCAGCCAGGCCCAATTCCACTTTTCTTCGCCCGCCGGCGCACGCACCGTGCCAACCCATCCCCTCTCGCCACGGCCCAGGCGATGCAACCCACTCTCGCGCACCTACTTGCTCGCGCTTGTAGCCTAGCCCACAGTCTCGCCCTCTCTCGCTCTGGCTGACATGTGGCCTGATCTCACCTGTTAGCTAGGCATTGTCCTTCTTTCGTCTTTCTCTCTCTCATGCCCTCGAGCTCTCCCCTCCTTGCGTGTGTTTGTGTGCAACAAAGCATTGAAGAACCCTACAATCTCGAGCCTTGCGCGTTGCTCCATCATCCCATCGCAATGGCCTTGTCATGTTGCCAGCTCGCCCTTTCCTTCTGTCTTGCGCACACTCTCCCATGCTCCCAAGCCAAGCCATGGCACCCGTGCCCTATCTCTTGGCTCGCCCCTATTTAAGCCGACCCTTGTACGTCAAAATCTTCACGCTCACTCACTTATTGTTTTCCCCAAGCTCCGGTGCCACCTTCGCCCTCTTCCATAAGTCCGGCCGAAAGCTTTGTCGCTTGACTCCTCGCTGTCCCGTGAGTCTCCGACGATGCCATTATGCGTGTTGCGTTTGTCTCATCTCCCTCTACCTCATGCTGACCTATTCCTGCCCATTTGCCCTTAGGAAGTCTAAAGCCACCGACCTCGCCGCTATGTGCAGTGTCGCAATCGACCTCATCACCCGTTCAATTCGCTCAGGTGAGCCTCGGCTATGGCCATCATGCCATTCTTATTTGCATTGACTTACCCGTGCTAATGCGCCACTTTAATTGCCTTACCGTGCCCTAGGGTCGCCGGGACACGTTCATCTTCTTTGATGCTGACCAAGCTCCTTACCACCGCCGTTCTCATGACTCATCCAAAATCCTGATAAACCTTCTCGTTCCCTTGCAATTCAACTCAAATACAAACTTGTATGCTAGCCATTGAACTGTAGAACCAGCAATAATGCCCCCGCCACGTTAGACCTTTCTTGGCCACCGTCGGCCACCGTGGACAGCACGACACTCCGCGCAAAAACCCACGAGCATTGCTCTGTTAGCTTTGACTTAGCCCGTAGAGCATGAAACAACCATTAATTCAAAGAGCTAGGTTAGAAAACTTAAAGTTCGCCATTATCGGCCATGCCACTATCGCCTTGCTCATCGTCGCCACTCGTCAAACGACCCTAGGTCTCTGTGCCTGCCCAAACCACTCTAGGCAGCTCCCTGAACCTTTCACGCACTTGGCTTTGGCCTAGCTAGCCTTTGTGTCATTGCCATCTTTCTTCAGCCTAGCGCCACCGCTGCAGTGCACCTCATCGAGCGCCTTTGCCACCAATAGCTAGGTCTTGGCACGCACAATCCATTTTGGCCCTTTAGCTGAGCACACCGACCCCTCCCTCACCGCCAGCGAGCTCACTAAGGAGCTCTGTCGTGAGCTCCTCTGTGACTGTTTGGATTCACTGACTAATGAGCCCCGCTTGTCAAATAGTTAATTAATCTGGTGATTTAGTTAACTATGTAATTAGTGTTAGTATGACATGTGGGTCCTGTGTGGTTAGAAAATCTAATTGATCTCAGTTTAAACCTATGAAGTCACCGGCATGTGGCCCCCTCACTCTTAAAATTAGCGCATAGACCCACTTCGTGGACACCTATCTCGGACACGTAGGTCCTATTCTCTGTAGATCGCTGCGTGGACCGAGTCCATGTGTACCTTAACCCCACTTGTCACTCGCTCCTATTTTCCAATTAAAAATAAATAGAAAATAAATAAAAATAAAAAATCCCTGGACACCACCTATCAGCCATCGAATGTTTTCCTTAATAAAAATAATTGAAAAAAGAAAATACCAGCTGACCCCACCCGTCAGAAATTTTTGAATTTCTAGAATTTCATCTCGGTTTAATCTTTGAAAGGCCATAACTTCTTCATTTCAAATCTAAATCCAGTGATTTTTATTTTTAAATTCATTTAAATTCAAAACCTTTCCAATAGAACCAAAATCATAATTTTTGATATTTATTTGAATTTTATTTGAATGTTGTGTTGAATGTGGTAATTACTTGTTTATAGATTTTGACGCTTGAATGCTCTCAACTACCTTAATATGTGAAAATAGAGCAAATAAGTAGAAGATGGCGCAACAAGGGCTCAAGGGCATTCGATGAGATGAAGAAGATAATCCTTGTTGCTAGTAGAGAGATATTTGTAGCCTCCACCCACCAAGATGACCATTGAGGTCGAAATCTCCAAAAATCACGAAATACAGTACTACCGCCATTAAGTGCCCAATACTACCGGACCTACTGCTCAACAGCTATTTGAGGTTCAGTAAATGAATAGAAATAAGCCGTTACATCAAATATCGGTAGTACAACCCTTATAGGGTCTGGTAGTACCGCATCTCAGCTGCGGTAGTACTGATTTTCAGAGGAGAGAAAATGCTCCAAAATATAGCTATCTAAAAATTAGCTAGCACCAACTAGATTTTGGTACTACCGATTTTCGGTAGTACTGCCAACATCATGTGGTCGCACCGCTATGTGGTACTACCGCGCAACACATGCGGTAGTTCTGATCCAAGGAATCCAAAACGAATGCCTCTCTAGAAATTAGATACCAGTATGTAACGGTCAGTAGTACCGATGCAGTGGTACTACTGTCAAAGTGCTCGTAGTCATACTGGTTTTCCCAAGGAAATTCAGAGGGAGTTCAAAATGATATTCCAAATGCATGCATTAACAATTAATTGACCAAAGTGGCACAAAGTAAGCTTCAAGCTATTAACCATGACCACTCTTTATAGTATGACATCTAGTCTACAAATCCGATCTTTCATCCAAACACTGAGACCGGTAAATACTATAAAGATGTCCTTAGACTACAATAAACCTTTGCTTTGAGCTTTATCTTGTTCCATGTCCATCTTTTACCACCTTTGCATGCCTTTTCCACGACGTCATTAAAATCCAAGACTAAACCTTTCAATATTCTCAATAAACAAGTTAGCCTCTTTAATCATTATCATTATTAATTACCAAAATCACTTTTAGGATCCTAGATACTTTCACCCAGTCAACCTCGGTTAAACCGTGTAACAGGGGATCGGTCGGCAACCATGCCGATCAAACCGCTCGACACCCCTCTGTCGAACCGCCACCATATGACCGGTCACATCGCTCTCAAAATCTTCACACAACAAAAATAAAGACCTCTCTAGATTAAATGTACTGCCCACTAGAAATCGGTCACACCGGACCACCGGTCGGACCGCCACCCTCAGCTGGTCAAACCGTTGGTCACCTGACAACAAAACCAGAGAGAGCAAATGACATAAAATCAAACTCAAACTTTAATAACAACGCACATGGAGTGACCTTCATGAAGTCTCACATAGGTAAACAATATTGTCAAGCACCACATTTAATTGGGGCCCAATTATAAACTATGCAAGAGATATCTAGCTGGATACGCAGAGGGGAAGATATATATATTTGACAAGACAAATTAGCCATTTAATTAAGCCACTAAATTATGGAGTTCAAAGGGTGACAAATCAATCATTATCAATCACAAGGGGGTTTGTATGCACAAGCAACTCTTGGTCGGTTAATATTTTTTCTCAGATCCTTGAAAATTACTCCTATACACACGCATTTCCTTTAGGCAACACACCCTTTATTGCAACATGAGCTTCCATCCTCTCATTTGCACCCCCATTTGCCGTCTGATGTCGTCACTTTATCAGGGGTCCATATGCTACTATACATACAATATTGGCCTTAACAGGTGTAGTGCTTATCTTTAATGGCCATTTTGTTCAAGTTTTCCACCCTGGCAAGATGCCGTTTAACCCTAAAATATTAATATGAGCTAATCGCTGATTGGCTCGTGATAATAGTGGGTGTGAGAGAGGGCTAGCTAGCTTCAAGTGGCGACATGATTAGATGAGGCGCCTCCCAGCAAACAAAGTCTACGCGGAATCTTTAAATTTTTTTTTTCTTTTTTGGTTGTCGCGATAAGCTATACCGTGTATTGTGTACATGTGCTCTCTCGCTTTCTCTTATTTTGCGTCACCTTTGGGATGCTTATGCGTGTTGATTAGTGAGACGTTTTGTCGGCTAGCTTCTTCTCTCTCCAATTAGTTCATGAATCTTAATTTTGCTTGGAGTACATTAATGTAAGTGATTGAACTCGTCTCACGCTCAACTTTAGATGTTAGAGAGATGAGATCTGTATACTACTCTTTTTTTAGAACCTGCCGTATACTATTCTTCCTGCAAATCAGATGATGTATAGACGTGTGAGTAGTATACGCATGTATATATAGTTGCATATGGACCCCCTAATAAAGTTATATGTCCTGCAAATCATTATTGCAAACACTCTCTCTGTCCCTAAATATAGGTTGTTTTCGATTTTTCATGATTTTTTATACAAGATTTTGACTATAATTTAGTATCATAATACATCAGTAATAGTAATAATAATAATAATAATAATAATATATTATAAAAGTATTTTGCAAGATAAATTCAATGATATTATTTTTATATAGTCAGTTTATATACTTTCATATATATTAATAGTCAAAGCTTGAAAATTTTAACTATACGAAACCTACATTTTAGGGCAGGAGTATATGACATTCATGGAGGATGTTTTTACCCACCTTAACTCATGTCAATCGTCGCTCGGGAGATATAACTGACAAACTAAGTTTCAAGGCTAATAACATGCTCTCACTTAAGTATGCCTTGACTACTAATCGATTGATATATGATGTATAGACTCTTAAATGAAACCTACATACAGTGACGCAAATTAAATTGAAACTTTCAAAATCTATAATTGATAAAACGATCTGAGGAATAGTTATGTTTCATTAAATTCGAGATATTTCTGTGAATTCGGAATAATGTCAAAAAGAGATATAGAAAAGTTACTTTCATCTACTGATCATGCTTTTACCCTCCGAAGGAAAAAAAAACATCTACGTGTTGAATTCATACACACCGATGACAAGTTACACTCAACCACAGCATATTGACGGTGGGGTAATAAAGAAATGTCCAGTAGAGTGACTATAAAGATTTAATGCAACAAAGGATGTTGATGTTGGCCTGTGATCAAGTACTTACTAAGTTTTTATATTACTTGTAGCCTACAAAATGAACTGTTGGTGTTCTTCATTTATTTACGTACTATAACTAACTTTCCATGTTTCCCTCCTAGTCGGATAATAGTTTATTTGTTTAGACTTCTGTACACATACTATGAAGAGAACAAGGTGCTCGTGTACTCATCATATAGTATCACCAATGACTTACAATATCGAGCCCTCAGAAAAACACAAGGCTGTAATTAAGTATATGTAGTTTGCTTCTAAAAGTATATGTAGTTTGCTTCTAAAAGGTAACCTTCTTATTATCTTAACATTATCCCTTTATAGACTTTGCAGAAGTAATCTAGTATTTGACTTTAATTGGAGCTATATTATGAGATGTTTAATTATAAATTGTAACACATGGCGCTAGCTGCTAATTCGAGGAATACATTTGCATAAAATATATGGGGTCATGGTCGAATTGTTTGTACTAGTTTTTTTTATATTCTTTCGTAGACAGCTAATTACTTGCAAAAGCAAGTAGAAAGAGCCGGCAGGAAAATAAAGTAGAATTAGAAGTTACTTTTAGTACCAACATGCGAGTTAGTGTACAAATTATCTATTGCGTTAATTAACTTATAGCTTTCTTGGTGACACTACATTAAGTAGCAGCGTCTCATCATTGAGTGATTGAACAACAGAATCTTCCGATCCTTCGGGGATTTACATACACTCACCACTCATTGAGCAGTATATAGTAATCACTAGGGAAAGGACGTACATCCATCGATCATAAAATTAAGAAGGCCGAGACGACACATATATTTCAGCCAAATCTATCTATACGAATGTGCATGTTCCCTGATGCTTGCCGCCGTATCACTATTAGACTAGGTTGACTCAAAAAAATTCCGCATGCAATTAATTTTCTACGTAACTTTCAACGTACACATGCACCGAGTTGCATTTCGAAGACATAACATCGATCACTCTTCATGCAACAACAACAACAACAACCAATCTTACCATACCGATTAATCGCTGGTACCTACAAAGGCTAGAAACTTAATTGGGTGGTAAAGTTCATGATGGATGCACACATTGCGAAGGAGGTTGCAACAAACCAAAGGAGGTTTAATTTACTATACGGCCGCTACTAGCCGACAGCATTTCTCGGTGACATATCCGAAATCACGAACGACCATGGGGCTATATGCCATCCCGGAAGTTGGACTTTTTTTGCTGCCGCTTTCAGCTTGTGTGGCCGAGAACAGCGACAGGCCAACCACAGCCAACCAATGGCGATCGAAGACGAACATATATCGGCACGAAACCGAATAATATGAACTGTTTAATTACGAGCATCAATTGAGGGATCGATCGAGTCGCAAATCAGCTAGCTTTAATTTACCAAACTGGCCTCTCGTGGTGGGGTCGGCCTCTTCCTCGATCGCTTTGCTTTGGTTTTTCGGACTCGACGAGGGATTAGGCTAGGCTTAATCACTCCATTAGCGTTAGCTAGTCTCGAGCTTATCCTCCATTTGCCCAAAGGCGACGTGCTTTTCGGAATTAGGGACCATGACACGCACAGTAATGTATTCAATTAGCAATTAATTAAGCCTGGCTAGCTTGGCTTTCTTAAAGTGCCGTTCGGTTGGACTCAAATAAATTAACTTATAGCTGAAATTGTACTGTAACTGATAGCCTATCACGAATAATACAAACGAATACGAAAAAAATCACCAGAAAAAACTCAAAAAAACAAAAGACCAAAAAAAGAAGAATTTTTTTTGTAAAAAATAAATCAGAAATAAAAAATTCAAATCAAAATGAGCGCATCTAAAGCAGAAGTTGCCATCCGGGTTAAAATATGGCGACGGGTACGAGTCACCGTCCTTGGAATCACCACTGGTCGCACGCAGCTGCCCAAGATCTAGGGCATCTCGATCGATGATCGATCGGCCCGGCCACGTACGGCGCCAACGGACCGGTCAAAAGATGGCGAAAAGAACGAAATTTAGCTCGCCGGCCGGGGATCTCGAGCTACCGCGCGCACCATCGATCGAACGTACGAGCTCCCGACCTGCCGGTGCCTGCGCCCGTGCAGGCAGATGCATATCTATGGTACACACGCTAATCAGCAACAAATTCTGTGTGAACATGCAGAGGTTTAACACATCTAGAAAATTCTTTTAAAAAAAGTAAAAAGAAATACGGGTAGGTTCGGCTCCATTTATAGTTTTTATTTATAGTAAACAACTTTTAAATAGTACTTTTTTTAAACGAGGTCTATAAATCGATTGTATTAGATATTATACTAAATTCAGTTATACCGACTAAAATCGCATACGATTGTTTCCTATTTCATATTGTCTCTCACGAACAGACAAAATTCAAAAATCATAAGTCAAAAACCACAATAGCAGTACAAAAGAACTCACCGTAGACTAAAAGATCCTGTTGCTCGATTTGACGATTTGCGTCCAAGGAGAAGTATTAATTGTATGGCACTCTAAGCTGAGACCATGCTGCCCGCCCGGTATACATGTACGCGCTGGGATTAGCTCTAAATAAACCTCCCAAACTTAATTTTAATGCAAATGTGAGTTTTGGTTAACAAAGCTATCGTAACACTTAGCACCAAGAGGTTATCAAATTCTGGAAAATATGCCTAATACATATATGGAATTGCTATATATCGTGTGCATAATTTTTCTATGCAAATCATTCAAATTTCTAACCTTATGGTTTGCATTGCGATTCGTGCGCCCGCCCACCTCCATTTCTAGTGACCATGAGTTCGGGCTTTGGTTCGCTGAATTAGAGTTTGAGGATCGCTGTGGCCAGCTATAGAGGGACTGGTCAGAGGAGGGCGATGGAGGTCAGCATTGGCGATGAGAACTGACTAGCAATTAGGTGGGCCGCTAGAGACAGGGAAGGAGAGCGATGTCGGGAGGTCGAGATGCGTCAGAGAGGAGTGGACAGGGGGAGGGGGTGCAGGAGGCGGTGGAGGGGAGGGGCTCGTCGGAGGGGGCCTTGGCGGTGCCAAGGGTGACGCTGGCGAGGCAGGGTGGCAACGGGGATGAGGGAGGAAGCAGGCAGAGCTAGGGTTATGGGCTTAGGTGGGTGAAGGTTATATACGATAGAGAGGAAACAGATTTGGACGGTTCGATGAAAGATCTAACGGCCAGAAAATCTACACGATTTGCAAAAAAATCATGTGAATGATGTGTCATTTATACGAAGTATGTACAGCTACGTTATATATTACTAAACTTCTAGTTCAAATGATGTGGAGGACAACTAGACCACATCACTGTTGGAACTAGTACCCTTTTACTACTAGTATAAGGTATCCAAAGTTGATGTAGTATTATATATATCGGAGGAAGGTGAACAAGGTTAATGATTAATTAGATGAATAATTTATGCGCAGACACTTTCAAGTGAGAGGTCAGGACAGCATGAAACCTAAATGTTTTTAATCCTACACCGAACGTATGATTAACATCCTCTGTTATTTTTTATTATTATCCTCTGTTATTTTATTGCAGCCTTGAAAAAGTGGTGGTTAGAAGTAACCTAAGATACCCGAAAGTAATGAGAAGGGGAAGCAGAAAACACCGTGAAATGTACTTACAAAACTTATCGAAACCTCGAACACGTCTTGTTAATCAAAACACCAAATCATCATATTTTATCCCCAGAGTTAGCGGAAGTACGAGGCACTGTTACGGATCTGCACCCCTCCGATATATGTTCCTACTTTCCGATCGAGAGGAGATATGTTATCTGGTAACTCTGGATAAAAAATGTTAAAGTATGATCTAAATTTATTATCGTATCTGTGTGGAACATTACGTTAGACGTGATGCCAAGTGATGCATACGCTGAGCCGTGGTAGACGTGACAACAACACATATATCCAACTCTAGTTCGGTTTCTTTCTCCTTTAGGGATTCTTGTTTCTTAGTATATATATGTACCCTATAATTGCACGGTTTAGGTATGTTGAAATTTTCTGTACTTGTAATCTCTCTTTATATAGTGAATTCCGTCTTTATGTGTCTATGGTTTTTTCGCAAGAGATTTTTATGTTAAATTTATGTTTTTCGTTCTTTCAATTCTCTATATTTGTTGTGCATTTATAATAAGTGATATCGGAGCTGTGAAGATTCAACTAGAAAAAAAACGTCCAATCGGTTCGTTCTAAGTCGGTCTCCCGGCACTTTCCAAAGTCGTCGAATCCGAGCTGGGCCTGTCTTTGTTTCCGAGTAGAAGCTGTTTAGCAGCCAATCCATACGTCGCATACGAATAAAGGCAGCAGCCAAGCCACGCGAATTAAAAAATTATGCGAAGCCCGGAGCATCCCGTTGCAACAGAAAAACAAAAGGCACAGCAACAGGCGTGACAACAAAACCAAGAAGCTGTCGGTAAAATTTTGTTTTTTTTTTTATGATTTTTGATACATGCACACGACAACCTACCGAAAACTTACCAAAGGTCATTGCTTCGCGTACACAAGTTGTACCAGGGATTCCAACGGGCTTTTCTATGTCTACACAAGGAATCGTGTCAGGAGATTTCAACATCTTCAACTCGGCGATTTCGATTTGTGCCTCGACTCCATTCCACGACTCGACTCTATACTAAGCATCATTCCTCACTCAACCTCGGTGACTGTTCCAACGCCAAATTCATCGACACCATTGGTCGCACTGCCTGGTGCCATGCCCTGGCGTCATACTATGCCATCTTCATCGATGATTTTCTACCTCAGTCGATTATCATCTTCCATCAGGAAGCTGTGTCGGTAGCTCTACTTGTTTTTGTTGGAGGTAGAGCTAATTGCAACTCAAACCAGCTTGTAAAGCGCTCGGAGGCTTGGGTACAAAAATTACCCTTGGTATTATGGGCAATTCGCACAACTTCTAGTCGGACGACAGGTGAAAATCCATTCTTCCTAGTTTTTGGGGTTGAAGCCATGCTTCCTCTAGAACTAAAGATTCGGTCGACAAGGGTCGAGAACTTCAATGATTCCAATCAAGAGCAACTTAGAGCAGATGAAATTAACCTACTCGAAGAGAAGAGGAATCAAGCCTTAATCTGTTCGACAGTCTATCAACAAGCCATATGTAAATACTATGATCGTAAGGTCCAAACTTACAGCCTTGCTGTAGGTGACATGATGTTGAAAAAAATTCAAACCCAGTCTAATCAGAACAAGTTTCCCCCAAGTGGAAAGGTCCTTACATAGTGGTTGAAGTTACACGACCAGGCTCGGTACGACTTGCCATGGAAGACAGCCAAATTCTCTCAAACTCTTAGAATATCGACCAATTGCGTAAATTCTATGTGTAATATTTCTACTCTTTTAATAAAGTATTTGGTTTTATTCAATCTTTATTGTGAGTAGGAACATGTCAGATTCCAAGAGTTGTTTGCCGAGTTTCAAATAGCATGTCAGATTCCATACCTTAGCATTGTTTCTCGAGTTTTATGTTCCAAGAGGAGCATGTTAGATTCCATGATCTATGTTCTTTGCTATCTATCCAGCGCAACAGTTGATATTTTGGCTTATGTCGTTAGAAGATTGAGCATTTATTTTGGGAGGTCATTTACAAACTCAAACTTTACTAGGATTATGAACTACTAAAGACCCAAATTTATTCGTATGCTTTATTGATAGCTGCGTGTTTGAATCTACTGGTGGTTTGCTTAATTTTGCTTAACAAGAAGTGTTTGTATAATATTGATCCAGTCTTTCTTATTGAAGATTAGTCCAATGGACTTTTGTTCATAAGGTCTAGTGATGAAGACTTACTTCGAGGAGACTTGATATTCGTCTATAGGAGTGAATTCGTCTCAAGACGGAGATTGTTAAAGTGTGATCCTAATTCATCATCATATCTGTGTCGGACACTGCGCCAGACATGGCGCCGAGCGGTGCATGAGTTGAGCGATGTCAGACGTGGCAACGATAGGCATATCCGACTATGATTCAGTTTTCTTCTCCGTTTGGGATTCTTATTTCTTGGCCTATATATGCACCCCTGTAGTCATACAATTTAGATTGGCCAAAGTTCCCTATGCTTGTAACATCTTCTCATATAGCGAATTCCGCCTTCGTGTGTCCATGACTTTTTCCGTATGGATTTTTCACATTAAATCTATGTCTTCCATTCTTTTGATCTTCTATATTTACCGTGTGTTTTATAACAAAAATAATCTGATACTTAGGGGCGGATGCACATTGGAGAATGCGGGGGCACATGCCCCTACGCCGAGTTTAATTTTTGTTGCTTAGGGTCCAAGTGTATATAGTGTATGCCTGCACATACCAAAAATTAGTGCCCCTACATACCAAGAACTACATCTATGTAAAATAAAGATGGTTTAAACATGTTGACAAACAGGGGAGAAAAAAAAGAAAAACACGCAGGACGATTGACAAAGTAAGACACTCCAAAAAATACATGTAAGTTGAAATTGCCATGACACAGCATACAACTGACAGTGAAAAGAAAACAAAATAACAGGAGCTACATAAACCGATCGAGCATAGGTCACCAGCCGATCCAGACCCAAGCCAATGCCAGCCCAAGGCCTAAGCGTCCAAGCAAACACCAACCCTAAGCCAATCAAGTAGGTAATGCCAGGTCCAGATAATGCCTTACTACCTTCCCCTACTCCCCATGTCACGCACGCAACCTTTGGTGAGTTGGTCCTTTCGTCTGCAGTGGCGACGGGCTTGGCGCCAGAGCTGTCGCCATCCAAAAGCACACTGGCCACTTCTCGCCTATGCCTGCGTGCGTTGGACTCGGATGGTATGGTTAGATTTCTCGTTGTGTAAATATCATTACGTGCGCATGCAAATAGAGTAAATCTTGGTGTATGTATCAATGTATGCAGTATGGCTGACGGTCACAGCAATAGGTGAGATCATCCATTGACCACTCGTCGTCTCATCCTAGTTAGCTGGCTCATTGCTTCAAAGTTCAATGATCTTCATAGCTAACGAAGTAACGATCAACCGACCAAAATATGTACTAAATTTTGCGATTTAGATTCTAGGTTTCTATTCTATGATCTTTAAAATATTTGTAGGTTAGGGCTTTAATATTAGAATACCTTATTTCAATTTTTAATATTTACCATTGAACTTTGTTATGAAATTAGTTGGTATTATAAAATTTAGATTGCATTACTATTACTACATTATTCATAGAAGCCATACGTTATTTTTGTTCTAAATCTGCCATTGCTGATACTACCATCGAAGAGTATAGCGATCATGCCATATATGTTCTTTTCGTAAACTATAGATGTACCCGTACAACATAATTTAGGATATAGCAAAGCAATAGCATCACACTGTAACATGGGGGAGACATTACTGCAATAAAGCAATATGTTCTATATAACTGTCTTAACTATGTTCAGATAAGTAGTTTTAATTTGTTGTCACAACTAATGGAGCTTGTGTTTTGAGTGCCAACCATGCATAGACCTTTTGTCACTAGGCTATAGAAGAGAGAGGTTAACACGAACACGATGCAGCTATCAGTCAAACACGGAAGCTTGCATTGCGGAAGAAGATGAGGTGTACATATGAATGCATAATTACCAAAGACATACATCTCCTGTGTCTGTGTCTCCTCTGTGTGTCTCTTTCTCTCTTAACTTTTGGAGCATCCTTAGGGTTAGGGTTTCAATCCTTTTGCCGATGCTTACTGCTTACCTGCCCGCTCCCGAGGAAAGCGAGCTCCTGCGCTGCCCGGCCATGGCCAACAGCCACGCCGAGTTACCGCCTAGGGGCGGCCGCACTTGACCGCACGTGACCGGGCACGTGGGGCGAGCCGAAGCTTGGCTCTGCTGCATCGGCTCGCTTTTGGAGTACGCGCCGCTCGCTCGGCTCCTGGATGGGGGGTACTTTTCGAGAGCTGATTGGCCACGCACTCCTCCCGTTGTTGATGTCGGAGAGGTAAAAAAGGTGCAGCCGTAAAGACGTGCGATAAAAGGCCACTTGCCTCACCAGTATTGCAGTGGGGAGAAATGTGATGTACATGGATGTACAGCATGAGTACTCCACATCTGTTGATCATTTTTTTTTTAAAAAAAAAGGAAGTCACCCCAGCATGCATCTGATAAGTGATGTACCCCCATGTTTCTACCAGGTTTATCATTTACATTAAGTATCTGGTAGCAATGAACAATTAAGTGATTTGTCTCAAATTAAAGTTTGAACTGACTGGAGACTACATAGATGCAGTAGTACATCGTAGATCAATTTGTTGGCTATGTGTGTTTGTGTGTTCTAGGAAATGCAAATGCAGGTTCTTTAAAGAGGAAATGTGAATAAATGTTGACTAATCGAGTTTTTCTGTCAAATGTAGGGCAACTAGCTCTCTTTGTGCTTGAAACTTCCAATATTTTGATCAATCCCGGAAATTAAGCGTGACGACCAAGAGCGGCGTACATGACATATACTCGATGCCTAGCTATGCTGATTCCAGTGCAATGAATTTACTAGTAGTCCTTGTAAAATACCTCGTCAACGTCAAATTAAGGCCCGCTGTTCTGTTGAGAATATCAAAGAAAAGAAAGCGAACAAAACCGCGGACTATCTAATTTCGTACATGAACATGAGAAAGAAATGTGATGTACACAAGTTTCTGGAAACTTTCAGTGAAGAAAGATACAAGCAAACGACACATATGCGAACATACATTTGTTGACAAGCTTTTGTAGTTACAGAATACTCTTACTACACGCTTAATTTGTATGTGGCCACTTGTTTATTTGTGTACGCAAAAAAGGATTTGAAGTTCTAAGTTGAACGTACGGAAATTTGAAGTTCTAAGAGGACGAGATGTTCAATGGTGTCCGGATTATTTGGTGCGCATAGAAGTAGTACTAACTGATTGAATTATTAGTTAATTTAAGACTTGTTAAATTATACTATCCTTACACTACAGGTAGATCTTCTGATCTTGCGTCTAGACCGACCCTGTTTCATGGTTAATTGCTCTTTTGTTGCAATTAAATTAATGGAAGTTGTTGAAACAAAGCTTTGGAAGAAGAAAAGGTACCACCTTAATTGTAATCCTAGATGTGATATATATAATACTGAGATGCTAGTATTGGAATTGTAACTTGATTATATATGAGACGCCTCGTGCTATTACCAAGGGATAATAACACTTAGACAATGGATTATTATTCATTTAGCCAGTAGAACACCAATCCATTGAGTAATAAGCTTATCAGAGCGTTACAACGGAACAATAGCTAGAGACGGTACTTTCTTATTGCAATACTTTTGCCACTCAGGGTTAAAATCTTTAAATACACAACTTCCTAATTTACAACAATTCTACAAAACTTTTATAGAAGTTCTTTTGTATGCTCTAATTATAAAAATACCCGACACAGCTATTTAAATACCCTAACTCCTGAAGACGAAGCACTAAAAGTAACCCGCTCGTCCCAACCTCCGGGTAAGGCATCCAACTCGCCAAGGTCTTCGATATACTCGCCCTTGTCCCACGCGGCATTCCCTAGGTTTGAATACCCCACGTTCAACCTGAGCTAATTCCCAGCCAGACAGGGATCGAACAAATGAATTTACTAGTAAGGGTGAGTACAAATGTACCCAGCAAGCATTAATAGCAAAGAAATGCACTGTATGTTTCTATTTCATCTCTATCTTCAAAAAACATATTATCAAATTAAATGAAATTTTAAAATTTTAATTTTTGAAGATATGATTAGTCACTCGGTGAGAAGAAAGACACCAGTGGTCTCTTTAGCCTCCAATCTAGAAGGCAAGTAAGAATTCATGATTTTAGTTTTTAACCTTGCGCAAGCTTGTGCCACTTTACTCATAGCTACTCTGAGCCTTCTTGAAACTGGGTATCTCGTATTTCCTCTTATGCAGTGCCAAGTTCAGAGTACAGAATATTTTTATTATTATGTTATTAATTCTCCACCCAACTATTTTCCGTCAATGATCTGACGATTTCTCACCTAACACCCACTGACCTCGAATAGATGTTGGTTGGGCCGGTTATCTCTTCACCTAACAATCTACATATGCTAGTATATGCGCCTTAGATCTGCCACTTTCGGACTCTCTACTGGTCCCGGGTTCCTCCACTAAATTATACTATTTATCCATTGTGGAGAGAAATAGTAATATACCAGGGTAGTATTTTTCACCCATCAAAAATAGAAATATGGTTGATACTTGAGTAGAGCCTCCTTTCTGCATAAGAGTTCTTTGGTCCTTATGTCATACCCATATATATGTAGAGGGCCCCAATTTTTTTCCTCTCTTTCCTGACCAATGCACCCTCTACCTACCTATTATACTCTTTCTAATCTCTTATCTCATCTTATCATCTTATCTCATTTATCCATATATATTTTGAAATACATTTTTAATGCACATAATAATACATGTTGCAAGAATTTAGTTTTTATCGAGCAAAATAACTAGTTAAGTGATCAAAGAATAAGCTTTCTTGGGATTTAATACAGATTCAAACTCAGGTAAGATTGAGTGAAGTCCTTCCTGTGACTCGGATCATCACCTGCATTTAATACTTAGGTTATAACTTAATTTACAAAAACATAATAAAATGTGATGTGCCGATGTGTTTGTGCTCCTAGGGTGATGCTTCGGTCAATTTGAATCGGTTACGGTAATCATAATTAATTTCTACCTAATACCCGTCGCTTGATGTTATCATACTGGCGTTAGGGGAAGTGGCTTATCTAGGAGGTATGCTCGAGTTTTGTTGATGTTTGGGTAATTTTTCATTCAGATGCAATTAAATAGATACACGTGCAAATATAACTGCACAAATTATTCCTATCCGATTTTATGCATGCAATTATGCCTATTTAATTTTACGCAGGTGCGTACACATTTATCTACATCTCTAAATAACTGTGGGTCTTAGGGTCACTCGAATAAAATCCTCCCTCCCGGTACTTGCCCTTTTCCCATAATTAGTATGCGCGTGATGATTTAATTTGCATGTACAGAGAAAATAAATACACTGATAAATAATTAAATAAATTATACTAAGCCATCCCTATGCGACCCGTAAATTTTATTTTAGTCATTTGTGGATTTTTATGACTCAAATGCTATTTAAATCATTGCATACACTTTTAATCGCTACGCATAATTTTATTTAATCGCGTATAGATTTTAAATCTCTTGATGGCAATGAATTTATTCTAAAAATCATAAAAAGTTATTAATGGGTTTCTACTATTTATCTGCAACTAAAAAAATTAATTAAGTATTTAAATATGCAACAAAATTATTCAAACTGTAATATACCAATTTAATCAGTACTCGCTAAATTTTAATCTATTGACGGCACTCAATTCATTGTTAATAAACATACATACATGTCAATGGTGCTTCGCAACTTAACATGATTGGCAAAATTTTGCTGAGTAATTTAGCACACAATGAAATGCTCAGAGTTTAAGATTTGCGAGGAAAATTTTTATCGCGTGCTTATTCTCTTCCCTCTCTTTTTTTCGTTTTCTTTCTCTTCCCCTTTTCTTTTTCTTTCCTTACTTCACCTGGTCGAAGTCTCTCTGGCCATTCGGTTTTCTTCCCAACCTTATCCTCTCCTCCCCATCTTCTCCTTCGTACTCCCAAAATCCTCCTTGCCTATCTCGGTGCCACTATCCCATGCACTATCGGCCTTCTGCGTCATCAACCACCACCATCTAGCACCTTCCTCGGCCGCTGCTCCCATGCGTCGGTGCCCTCGGCTCCTGCTCCCCAGGCCTCTACTCGGCCGTGGCTACGCCGTCATTCGAGTTCCTCTTAACTCTGGCTATAGCCACTCTCGAGTCCCATGGCGCCTCCATATCTCCCTAGCACCGACTCTCCTTCTCTGTGATGTGCATGTGCTATGTTACCATGATGGACAAAAATGGATGGATGAATTGACCTACTTGATGTGGTCGGACTGGTAATGGAGAAGTGACAATGGGAGGTTGTGGTGGTGGTGACGTGCTCTACGTGCTATCGGTCGGCTCCTTGGCCCCCCTCCTTGTCCCTATCAGTCTGTCGTGGTCCTCACTGTCGTGGTCCTCGTAGTCGTGGACATCCTAAGTCTTCATGACCGTCATCCTCGCTCCATCGTCTTCCCCTTATTCTTGATCTCTTCTCTGGGCTCTCTCTCCCCCTCTCTCTCTCACTACCTCTTTGTGGTGGTTTTGGGACTTTGGGTATGGTGTAGCTTTTCTTGGCTTGGTGCTTTTGTGTTGGCCGAGCAAGGGAATGAGTGGGTTTTTTTGCTTGGCTTGGTGCTTTCAGTTGGGAAGAAATGAGCTATGCAATGAAGTGAGGAGTGATTGCTTGGTGTGGTTAGCATGATTAAGAAGAGGGAGAAGTGCCACCTCTGGCTGTTGATGGTCCAGTCTTATCTCCATTTCTTTCTGTTGCTTGTGCATGGCTTCAGTCTTATCTCTTGCTCTCTCTCTTTCTCACTCTCACTCTCACTCTCCTATGGCTTGGTAAAAATGAGATTTTCACCTCATGGGCTAAAGGCTATGGGGTAAAAAAATGGCATTGTGGCTTGGTTTTCTACTGTATAAGATAAGTCAGTAAAAACTACAGTGGGCGTTGGATTGATTTTTCGTCGAATGATGAGACCCACTTAAGTAAGAGGTGTCGGCCAGCCTTGAACGGTCCTGGTATCTCAGTGAACATTAAGAATTCGGTATTCTGAAGCTGAATGTGTTTTGACAGCAATTTAACTTTTATTTATTTATTTTATTTGGTCTTTTTGGTATTCTGTTATATGTTTTCTTCATAAATAAAATAATATCGGTTATTCTAATTTAATGGTATTGATGTAATTGTAATTATTTATTTTTGGAGATAATGACCTTATTTGGAGATTGGATTTTAATTTGATGCAATTAGGATTGCAATTTGGTGTACTTTAAAATGTAATTTTTGGAGATCGAGAATTGTAATTTGAGATGTAAAAATAATATAGTTCGAGCTACTATATTGATGTAATATGGACTGTTAATATTTTTAGTTGATTCGAGAAACTATTTTAATTCTTGCTTGACCGATGTAATTTATCTGTTGTAATTGGCCTATAATTATTTTCATGAATGACATGCGTTAGTTGAGATCATGCTGAGATGTATTTGTATTTTAAGGTGGATCAAAAAGTTTTAATTAAACTTGTCTTGTGGAAATTGTTTATTTACTCATTCTGTTCTTGCATAAAAAAAATCCATGCACAATTGCTTAATCTAGTGTTTAATTAATTTCTATTAGTCTTAATTTATTTATTAAAATGGATTAGAAAAATACGGATTCTGAGAATATAGAACCACGTACAACAGTCATAAATACTCCATCGTCCGAAGCTCATAAAGAACAGATTGCATTTGCTCTAGATTTCTGTGGTCATTATAATAACACCAGGCATGGTTGCACGATCTGTCCTTGTTCTCATAAAGCTACATGATTGACAGTTGATTATATTTTAATTACAAACAATGAAGCTAATACAACTTGACAGAGCACATAAACTATTGTTCTTTCCTCTAGATAACCGCGATTTCGTTTCCTACGAAAAGTTATACATTCCATGTCTTTGTAGTTGAAAACTACCGTGTGCGTGGTCGAATAGATTTCCCTCCAAAAGTTCAAGGAGAAACATTAAAAAAGATGTGCATCTTTGAGAAAAACCGGTGTAAGGTTACTCATGTTAATTGGTCTCATGAAAAGATGGTAAAAAGTAGTCTAGTGTCCAAAGTTTTCAGGTCATCACACGTAGTGAAAGTACTGGCATGCAGGGTTACGGTTATACGAATTGATAAGATATAGCATATTAAATATCAGTTAGAGCTAGGATGATGTGGGTCATCCATTTGACTTGAAATAGTTTATTGTGACTAAACTACATACAATCAAATTTTAAATCGAGCGCCTTGTCTAAAAATATGCCGGAAAGGACGATGGACAATTAAAAACGCATCAATCAATTCGTGGAACTAAAAATTTTATGTTAGAGAGAATTGCATATTATATATACTTGTACATGTCGTTCGCACATATGCATGAATCGTACGTGTATCTGTGATCCATTTCCATATATGCGTATCGCTCGCTAAAGAAAGTAACCACTGCTCAGCTTATTAGCTCGATCCCATTTTTGCTAGCTAGATGTGGCTAACGACAAGCCAATGTCACGATCGTGATCACCAGTTCACCACCAAATTAATGTAATGAGGCTAGGTAAAAAGCGTGGACAAAAAGTGGTAACTGATTGTTGCAACGGTGAAAATTTTCCATCAGGACGTATACCTCACACGGAGACCTCATGTATCAATAATAGGCCGTTTGATAATATGGCTCATATATATATATATATATATATATATATATATATATATATATATATATATATGACGTTGAAATTGGGCACCGGGGTGTCCGGCACCTTGATTTCAAATGCGCGAATTCAACCCAAATTCGGTATGTTTTTGAAAATATCAGTTTTAAGGTATATACCCATCTATAACAATTCAAATGAAACATATACCTTTGAAAAATATACTCAATTCAAAGTTTTGAACAATTTAGATCACATGCTTTCTGATTTATATATAATCAGCACATACCTACAATCAAACTATCAATAAAAAGGCAACTACAGTTCAAATTTCAGTTCGAACTTGTTTGAACTAGTTAGTAAACTAGTTAAACTTGATATCCAAGAAATTTTAAAATTTTTCGTACGCGATACATACCAATTTTAGACTTATGGTGTCGGGCACCAAGGAGTACTCGTTATTTTTACAATATATATATATATATATATATATATATATATACGATACTCTACTTCTAATATACCACTTCAATGAATTTGTTATACCTCTTTATCTATTCGAGCATACTTTAATAATGATTATAAGATACTTCAAAGTGAGTTCAAAAAAATTCATCAAATTTTACATTTTATAGTTAATTTATATGTATGCTCCTTTTACATATGGAAAAGTGTATATAACAAAAATAAAAGATTCCAATAAAAAAATTTCGATCGAGTCGTATTAGAGCATCTTAGAATTAGTATTTAAATATATCGAATGTGATAAAGAGTTATAACTTATTTGTTTAAGTGGTATATTAGAAGTAGGAGTATGTACTACCACGAGTACAAAAAAGGCTTCACACATACACACATATATAGTATAAATAATAGGGACACCATAGTGCCCAAACTCTATGTTTGAGACTTTCCATCCATGATTGATTCAACATGTTAAATCAATGAATTCCTTTCTAAATCAATGTCTTTTCGAAATAATGAATGCTAATAGGTTTGCCTGATATATTATATATCATTGCACTTACACGTATCTAAAAGCAATCTAAAGACAGGAAGGCCTAGTACCTAAGCACCATGGTGTCCCATTTCAGCGTCCTATATGTGTGTGTGTGTGTGCGCGTGTACGCGCGGGCGCGCGAGTTCACTCTCTTAGCACACCCTTAGAAATACGTAGACCAAAAGAATAAGTCTGTAACATTACAATGTTTTTGCTGAAATATACTCGCGTGTGTATAAAGATAGACATCATGATTTAAAACCTGCTTTTATAGTGTCGAAATCCCGCACCCAATCAATACGTAGTTCCCCAGAAATATACAACTCTTCTGACATACCGTGTTTGGAGTAATGTCTAAAACTTTACATTAAGAAAGACTTTTCGAGGGCCATGTACGCGGTATGAACTACTTCGCACCGATGTGTAATTGTGTATACCCCCCACAAAAATTGTCATACATAGCCATGGTGCAAACGATCCTAGCGCAGCATGCGCTGGTTGGGACCGACAGGAGCGCAGCATGAACGTGCCTCCACCCTAAGTCGTATTAACCCTGGCTTAGTGGTCTTAAACCACAGGTTTAAGAACTTAACCCAGGTTAATTAGCATAAAAGCTTACGACGAGCACGCTAAGCCATCACTACGCCATGCATTCTGCATCATAGTTCATCCCGCTCCCCGCCCCTTCTCCGAAGGCCGCGCGCTCTGTCACCAGCTCACAGTACACCTGTGAAACTGCCGCCTGGGCCTCACTCATGAACATGATCCTACATGTCAGTGTCATGGCTTTATTTCTTGTCCATAGCTGTGCAGGATACACAAGTCTGTTCTCCCTAGCTGCTACTCTCTCTCATTATTTTATGTGTTGCACTTCATACTACAGTACTGCTGGTTGGAAGAACCTCTCAAACCCTTCACTTTCTCCTCTTTCCTCCTGTGCCCCTCTTCATAGCTTGCCTTTCTCCCCCCTCCTCTCCTCCCTCTCATATCACAGAGCTCTCTCTTGGTGTTCTCTCCTCCATGCAAGCACTACCTTGCTTCTTTTTTTGTTTCTTCCCTGTTTGCTTCTTTGTGCATCCAAAGATTTTAAAAAACGAGCAGTAGCATAACAACTCCCCGCTTTAAAAATCATTGCTTCCTTTTCCAACACTTCCTTTTAACCCTAAAAACAAAACACCACTCTGTTTCAATTTGATTTTCTCTCTCTTTTTCCCCGTACTTTTTTTTAAAATTTTAAAAGTTTTGCTAGCCAGCTACATCAGTACATGAGCTAGCAGAGAAGCATGGCTGGCCTCGACCTCGGCACCGCCGCGACGCGCTACGTGCACCAGCTCCAGCACCCCGACCTCCAGCTGCAGCACAACTACGCCAAACAGCACGAGCCCTCCGACGACGACCTTAACGGCAGCGGTGGCGGCAACAGCAACAACGGCGGGCAGTACGGCGGCTCGTCCACCTCTGGCCCCGCCGCTGATGGCGTGGGTGGTGGACCGGGGGACGCGGTGGGTCGCCGGCCCCGCGGGCGCCCGGCGGGTTCGAAGAACAAGCCGAAGCCGCCAGTGATCATCACGCGGGAGAGCGCGAACACGCTGCGCGCGCACATCCTGGAGGTGGCGAGCGGCTGCGACGTGTTCGAGTGCGTCTCCACCTACGCACGCCGGCGGCAGCGCGGTGTCTGCGTGCTGAGCGGCAGCGGCGTGGTGACCAACGTGACTCTGCGGCAGCCGTCGGCGCCCACGGGCGCCGTCGTGACGCTGCACGGGAGGTTCGAGATCTTGTCACTCTTGGGCTCCTTCCTCCCGCCGCCGGCTCCCCCCGGCGCCACCAGCCTCACCATATTCCTCGCCGGGGGCCAAGGGCAGGTTGTAGGCGGCAACGTCGTGGGCGCCCTCTACGCCGCGGGCCCCGTCATCGTCATCACGGCGTCCTTCGCCAACGTCGCCTACGAGCGCCTCCCGCTGGAGGAGGAGGAGGAGGCGCCAGCTGCGCCGGCAGGCCTGCAGATGCAGCAGCCCGGCGGTGCCGATGCCGCGGGCGGCATGGGTGGTACCCCGTTCCCTCCGGACCTGTCGGCCGCCGGTCTGCCGCTCTTCAACCTGCCGCTCAACAACATGCCCGGCGCCGGCTCTCAGCTCCCGCCGGGCGCGGACGGCCACGGTTGGACCGGCGCACGGCCACCGTTCTGACAGGTGCATGGGGTGTAATTCCGGTGTGAGGAGAGGAGGAAAGATCACAAGAAGAAAGGAATGGACAGCACAAGGTTCAGGGCAGGTTGCAAAAGGTTAGCGCAAGCACGCATGCACGACTCAAGGATGTCATCTATCTACCGCTCTATTTCTATCTCTCCGTACAATTTCCTAGTGCTGTTTGCTCGATCTCTGATTATGTTTTCGTTGTTCTTTCTTTTCCTGTCTTGTCTCTCTTGAACCTTAATTTGTGGTGTAACCTTTTCTTAATTTTCAGTCTGGCTTTTAATAATTAAGTAGCCTTCAATTTGTTCGAGCACGCAAGGGGTTCTTGTTGTTCTTGTTTGTTACGTTTTGATGTGGATGAGAGATTCTCAGATTCGCTTCAAATTGATAAGGAAAAGTTAGTGTATTTAGTGTTCGTGTGGCTTAAGCTGTCAGTTCTTACTTTATCAGATAGATGTGCCGTGCATGCTTTTTGGGTAATTGTTTTTGTGTGATACAAAGGTGTTAGATGCCTATGTGTAATAAGTAATAACTAGTGATGTCTGTGATATTATACTATTCAGGATAGTTCAGCTGTGCTAACATAATCATATCACTGGTTCTTCTCGTTCTAAGTTTATGTGGGAGTTTGGGAACTGCATCACAATTCACAAGTTACAATTCTTTGCTCCCACGTGTGCATGCCTTTGTTTAAAATTCACAAAGCTACTACTCCTACTTGTAATTGCATCCTCGAAAAACAAACTAAGCTAGTTAGCTCATGGGGAATCCTCACCGACTGTCTGTCTATGTTTCTTACCAATTACCATTTTCCTTGATGTTCTTTCTTGTCCTATGTGCGTAGATCGCAAGATGCTATGCGTAATGGAAAGAACAGGGGCTAGTTTTCCCATGTTCTTGGGACTTGCACATTCAAAGATTCCTAAGGTTTCCATTGACGAAATGTGTTATGTTTGCTATGGCCTCTTCGTCTTGCAGCACTGTTCATATCTTGGCTATAGTGTTTCATGGCTTAACTCTCCCCTTGTATTATTTCTGTATAATTAATTTGATGGTATACACCTTTGAAAATACCAGTTTTTCTTGAAGAACATGTTAAAGTGTCAAGCTGAGTAACTTGAGAGATATTAGTTCCTTATTTCATTATGTACAGTCCGTCAAAATGCATCCATATTTCATTTGCGCTGAATTTACATTTGGAAGTCAATTTATTGGTTACCCTGTCTACAACAAAGCATTAGGCATGAATCCAACTTGAAGTTTTAAGTGCAAGGTTGTAGAGATTGGTATGATTTGGATGGACATTTAACTTCACTGCGTAGTTGTCAATCAGTTCATTATATATATATTTGATTGCCCATCTTGTCCAATTCAGTCTTTCTGTATGCTCTGTATTACAAATGAACTGCTTCTTTTGAAACTAGAAGAAGACATATAGAATGCTAACCATCAAACTTTGCTGACAAAGTTCAATTTCATTTGCAAACTCCAATATTGTTGTTTTAATTTGGTCCTTCAATTGACTAGCCTTTTCTATTGCATGTTGGTATGATCCATATGTTTTTTTCCTTATATTGTACTTTTGACCCCTTTTTTCAGTTCTCTCGTATAGATTCTAATTTAGATTCACCGTATGTGGATTTATGGATCATTTTCTTTAAACAATTATAAGAGGATGAGCTGCGTGAATATATTTAGCTAGTGTGCACATATATGTGCATGAATTGAAGAGTAAAAGAAATCTGCTTTCTAAAATTTTTCTCATGGACCTAAATCGGGCCAAACTAAATCATCTTTACAGACCGATCGAGTTAGATTAACTGGAATTTTGAATTGCAATGTTAGTTGCATATTTTCTTCAGCTTAGTATACATACGTGGAGAAAGCTAGACAGAGTTGTGCCTAATATGTGTGGATAACTTTTCATAGTATGAAGCGTCACAATGAACTAAATACATAGCATAATTAGCTGCCAAACTGCAATCACTAATAACATCATCTCTTCATGCATGCTCTGATCCGATGTATGTTTTGAGCTATTCCCTTTGCTCTTCATGCTCTTTGATTTTACGGTCATAAACTGTAAACTGTTGTGTGCATAGCGTTCCCGCCAGGGAAATCATTTTCGGTTGAAATTTGGTTTTCTCAGTCTACCCCAAAAAAAGCCCAATTCACCCAAAAAGTTTTTCACCGAAACTGTAAACTTTGATTGATTTGCCCCAAAACATATCTCATTAAAGCATCAAACACTTGGTCATAGTGTTTCAGCAAGCTAACATTTGAGCCTGCAAGGCGCAACGCTGGGGGATCAAGTAGTTTTTGTAGGTTTGTATACAGTGGACTTCAGATTCGTTGCATACATTAGCTGTAGAAGGCGACCATTCTGAAGTATGAACTGAAGCAAATCCAAGCTGCTTAATACTGCTCTTATTTAATACTTCAATAATGTTTTGCCATAAATACCTGCAAATATTCTACATCACAGTGCATGCATACGGGTTCTCCTCACTGAGGAGCTCATTAGGGTGTGAACAATGCAAGAACGATGTGTCCTGGTAGCCTTTGAGCTCATGGTGTGTGTAGCTCACACTATACGGGTACCCACAGCCACCGTAGCCGTAATCGCCACCGCACGGCGAGTAGCAGTCGCCACCTCCGCGACGCCACGGGTGAGAGTAGTCGATGAACTGTGGGTGCGTGCAGGGGATGAAGTAGGGGGCAACAACCTCCTTGACCTTCTCCTTGACGGCCTCAGCCACCTTCACAACCTCCTTCTTCTCCTTCGCCTTCTCCTTCTTCACCTCGACCTTCTCCTCCACGATGCGCACCTTCTTCTCCACCTTCTCGATGATGCAGTGCTTGCGCGTTCTCTGGAAAATGTACTCGGCGAGCTTCTTCTCGTCGATGACGCCCTCGACGACGCACATGTTCTTGCCGAGGTCCGTCTTGGCCGCGTAAATACCTGTATTAGCATGTGAACATAAATTAGCGTGTGTGTATATATACGAGTGTGCTAATTAACTAACTGGATAGAGAGAAGAACTGTCGGAGCGAAATTACTCTTGTGCTCAAGCAGAATCTCTTTGACTCTTAGCGCGCACTCAGGGCAATGCAAGGGAACCTTTACTGTTATGATCTTCAGCTCCTATATTATCAACATAAGAAATCAATGATGCAGATAAATGAAAAGCCAACAAAACTGAGATGTCCGGTACAGTTCTCCCCATCGATGAAAAGACGTGTGTTGTGATATCTTGCATTCAGGTACTAGGACCTTCAGTGCATCTGCATAGGAAAAACATATTCACTAAATTTGAGAGAGGGATCGTACCTCTTTCTTGGTCTTGACCTCAGTGACTATGTCTTTTGGGGGAGGCACGAGCTCAACTTTCTTCCGGCAACCATTCTCGACCTTCACCCTGAGCTTCTCCACATCGAACCCGACGCCCTTCACGGTCACCTTCCCTGCCCCGGCGTCCAGTTTCACCTCCTGAACCCCTGTTGTGTCCACGCTTCCAGCAGGTTTCAGTACGCTGCGCTCCTATATATGCACCAATAATGCAAACAAAAACGCAGTGGCTCGCATGCATGGATGATCATACAGAAGCACGCACCTTGGAACTCGGTGAACTGTGTCTCGATGTCGCGCGCGCATTGCCCGCAGTGGACGTGCACCTTGTAGACGGCCGTTACGACCTCAACTTTGGTCTCTCCTCCCATGCCGATCTCGCTGTGCTACGCCCTTGATTAGTTGGTGCTACTGCGAAGTGCTGGACGTTGCAATACGAGGATGCATGTGTGATATGCATCGGGATAATGGGGGCGGCTTGACTAGGAAGCTTCAGATGTGTGCAAGAGTTTGTTGGAGATTTGTTGAAGGTGGTTCACTTGATGGTTGAGAAAAAAGCAGTTGATGATCTAGAGGTCCAGATCTTCAGACTTCCAAGATGCATGTTTTCAATTGGGACTTGATAATGTGCGGTGGTTTCATGAAGTGGTTGAGTGGTTGTGATTGACCACTGGGTCTATTTATGTGCACTTTGTGTGCCAATTCGTCTGCCAAGCGAAAGAATTGACACTTTCCAAGTCCACTCTTAAGATCAGCACGCACGGGGTGAGAAGTTTTTCACTATGGATTAGACTTTTTGGCTTATAGGTTAAATCTAGCCTTTTAGCTTAAATGACTTCAAAGTAGTCAAGCCAGACTATTTGATAGTCTGATCTTTTTTAGCTATGGTTTATTGTTGAAATGGCTGAAATACACTTGGTTCTAATACATCGTTGATTTCATGTGTTTCACTGACAATATCAAGTAGAACAATTGTTTACAAACCTAGCATGAGCAAGTATATATCGATCCATAGTTTGTGCGATACAGTATTTTTTTTTTTGTGTGGATTTTGACCCTCTCATATATCACACCAAGAACCAACTACAAAAATGTTCAACATTTATTCCTAACATCGAGAACCGACTAACAATAATGCATTGCATTCTTCTGTTTCCAAGCATTTTTTTCAAAAGAGATGGAAAAAAGATCAATTAATCTGAATTAATAGGCAAATAAATTTTACAACCCAATCCAAATACTCAATTTTACAGCCAACTCGGAGAGGGGCTGATGGAACACGACATAACAAATACATATCCAGATCTGGAGGGAGGGAGATGACAAGGGCGTTGGCGTGTGGAGGATGACGATGCAGGGGTGAATGGTGGCGCAGTTTGACACATCAGGAGGACAACAGCACAAACGACGATGATAGCAGCATCGAGCAATAGGTTAGTAGGACGACTGCACATGTGAGGAGGACGGTGGCGGCTTCTGTGGGGAGGATGTTGGAGGAGGACGCCAGCCTCTTTGGGGGAGGAGGTCACCGGTTGGGAAGATGCAGTTGCCGGCGACAGCCGCCACGCGAAACCCTAGCAGGACGTCTGTGTCGAGCTAGGGGCAGGAAGGCGGCGGCCTTCTCGATGTAGGACGATGGTGATGGACGCAGGGAGGACGGAGTGGTGGGGGAGGAGGACAGTGGCGTTGGGAGACATGGTCATCGGCGACGACCCAAACCCTACACGGCTTGTGAGTCGTGAGATAGGAGGCGCAGTCTCGTACGGGTTGGAGAGGGGGGGGATTGAGGAGGAAAACTGAAGGAGGATTGACTTATATACCGATGGCATTTTACCGGTAATTTCAATGAAGTTTAGTGACAACCGCTATTTTCAACCTGCAGAAGCCAAATAAGCAGCCATTGACTAGCTTTTGTCTTATAGTTATATGGTGACTTAGGCTTTTTCAAAAGCCTAATTAAAAGCCATCTATTTATTTGACTTTGGTTTTTTAGCTTTTTTTAAGCCGAGGGTCCCAAAAAGTTCAACCGTTTCGTGCAGGCTGTGCGCGTCCGACGGAAAAAGGGAAGCGGACCAGTAGAAACGGGAAGCGGAAAAAGCTGAAGAGGTTGGATAAAATTTTCACACAGCACAAGCAACTTTCGGCGGATAGCCCGTAACAGATGGGCTCCAAACTTCGGCCCGAAGACACATTGCGCGAACGGAGCCCAACTCTTCCCTCAACATCGCTGCGAGTGCGTTGCAAGAACGTGTCACGAGTCACGACTTATCCGGCCCAACGAGCAACAAGAGAGCAGCCGCGCGCCGTGCCGAACGCCGCGACAAAACACGGTTTTGGTTGTGCTCGCTTAGCTGCCACGACTCACGAGCCCGCGACCCGCACCTCGGGGCCGCAGTTGCGTCGCCGCTGGTTGCCGCCGTGTGGCTTGCCGGCCGCTGACGCGGAACGGATTGGATTGGGATTTGATAGCCACCCACCCTACCTGCGTTCGGCGTAAATGCCGATTTGCCGAACCGTCCGTGCGTACCAGCTGCCTGCCCTGCCCTGGAATTGTTGGGCCTTGCCCGTGGTGTTTTTCTTCCGCTTGAGCCCCACCAACACGAAGTACTCTCGTGCACGACGTGATGGGCCCGGGCCTTTTGTTGTGTTGTGTGGCGCGCGGTCCCTTGCAGACGTCTCGCGGGAAGTTGATGCAGTGTTATTTTCTCGTTGTGGTTTATAACTACAGTTTATAATTTTTTTACTTTAATAAATACCGATAAGTTTTTTAAAAAAAGTTTGTCTTGATAGACTGATTCAAAATGGTGATAAAAACACCATTCTATTTATTTATTTGAGATAAATCATAAGCCAAAATAACTCAGCTGATAGTTTTGTCACACCATAATGAAAAGGAAACTTCTCTTGAGAGGAGAATGAAAAGGAAACTAGAAAAATAAATTTGTGAAGAAAAATTTCTCAGTTTTAATATATGCTTATCATGGTTCTTCGGCACCAAAAGCATGTTATATGTATTAGTATGTAGAGCTCAGGCGTTCGTATTAGTTTTTACTGATAGTTTTTGACTGTAGCTTTTGACTGAAAATAAATAGTAATAAAAATAAGTGGTAGAAAAAGTAAGAGATACATACACGTGATAGGAGCGAAAAGAGTGCGATACATGAAGTACATGTGACCCCTGTCTTATCCCCGCCGCGCGATAGCGAAAAAAAGTGAAGAAGCTGTTTCGAGAAGCTAAATGTTTATTTTAGCGTTTGCTTTTCTAAGTAAAAGCCAAAAATCAATACGAACAGGATCTTACATATTTTAGAGTGTGTCAGTTCTATTCAGTTTAAGTGCAAATCATATGACATTAGTATACCTCTAATTATCTAGCTTTTTGGAAAATTAACGAGTTTTAAATGGAAAATTCTAATTATTCACTCATAGGGCTAAGTAAGAAGACGTTCGTATTGTCTTTTAGCTAAAAAAATAGTAGTAGCTAAAAAAAGTAGCTTATAGAAGAAGAGACGTGTGGTGAAAAAAGTGAGAGAGATATACATACGCGTAGTGGGAGCGAGAGGAGTGGGGTAAGTGATATATCCGTGACTTCTGTCTTATCTTCGAAATGAGATGCTAATAAGAGAAGTGGAGAAATGGTTTTAAAAAAAATTCAGATATTTATACTCATTTTTAGTTTTTCCATAGAGAAGGCCGAAGCAGTTTACCGAACCAAAAGGAAACCCGGGGCTATTTTTGTCCAGTGGAAGCAGCACAGGAGGCAGCGATTTATTGCTCGATATTTCGCGTTTTCTCGTCGCTTAGATCTGATCCGACCCCTCGGTCAGGTAACTCCTCCCACCTCGCCACCTCCCCATTATTCTCCCAATTTTTTTTTCTTTCCACGCCAAAATTCTGCCTCCGCTTTCCCCATTTCCTCTGTATTTTATTCGATTTCGGTCTAAGTTTTTGAGTGCAGAGACCTCCCGTACACAACCGCCGCCAACGGCGCATGTGAAACTGTTCGGCGAGCCGGGCAGGTGAGGTGAGGAGCGCTTCGGATTCGGGGGCTAGGGTTTCGCCTCGGGATGGACGGCCGGGAGCAGCAGCCGCCGCGCGTGAGCTCGCCGCCGCCGGCTGGCGGCGTCATGATGTCGCAGCACGCCTACGGTGCCCCGCCGGCCATGCCGCCGGGCTCGGCTAATGTTATGCACGGGATGCCGCTCACCTTCAACCCCATGGCGTCTCCGGGTGCGTCGTCCCCTATGAAGCCGGCGGACATGCTGGGGGCCATGTACCGCGCGGATTCCGGCGCGCCAGGCATGCAGCAGCCTGGTGGCGGCGGTGGCGCCGTGGTCGGTGGCGGCGGTGGCGCCTTGGTCGGTGGCAGCGGTGGGGAGCTCGTGAAGAAGAAGAGGGGAAGGCCGAGGAAGTATGGGCCAGACGGGAGCATCGGCTTGGGACTGAAGCCTGGCGTCGCAGCGGCGACCGAAGCGGGCGGGCAGTCCGGTGGTGCAGGCTCGAACTCGAACCCTGACGGGAAGCGCAGAGGGCGGCCCCCAGGGTCCGGCAAAAAGAAACAACTCGATGCTTTGGGTAATTTACACTGCTGCACCAGTTCTCTGCGTTGGATTTATATCTGAATTCTCAAATGTTAGTGCTTAGTTAGCAGTAGCTTGGTTTGTGGCATTGGACAATATGGTGCAAGGCTGTGGACGTGTATGGCGTGACTCTGGAATAAATTTATGTGTTCGTGTACGTTTAAAGGGCATGGGTGGAAGATTTTTTTTAAGGATTCCTCCACATTCTAAAGGAATTAAAATAGTATGGAATAGTACAGGCATGCAAATAATGTGGGAAAGTACAAACATGCTTTATCTTAGTTATGCGCAGAGCACAGTATAAACAGGAAAAGTAGGATTTACTCAAACATGAGTTTGGTCTTTGAATATTGAACATTTCATGGGTTGCTTAATTTTTTTTCTAATAAGATTCTTCCTATGAATGTGCATATACTGACCAAAGATGGGCAATTTTGTGCTCATATCTTTCTGTCATGCCTCAAGTTGTGATGACTTTTGCACTTGCCAACACAAAAAGGGTAGTAAATATTTGTCTTACCAATTACTTGTTTTTTTCATTCCCATGTTGCACAGTCAAAATGGTAATGGCAATGCCATTCATCACGTGTTCTGAGGTTGTTTGTTGCCTCTCTATCTCAATTGCAATTAAAGTATATGAATTTAATTTGATCGCCTTGTACGGACCCTTTTTTTTTGTGCATGTCTATTCTGAAATACTCACTATGATCTTCCATGTGCTGATTTTCAGGTTCTTTCGGGACATCATTTACTCCTCACATAATAACCGTGAAGCCTAATGAGGTACTTGAAAAATGCTCCCTCTTTGGTGTCTGCATGCTTAGATCCATATGGTTGTGTTTGTGCCTAAGTTGGGCTTGGAGAATATTTGTGTTGTCAGGATTGAGTAGACTGCTGTACCAATTTTGGTTGAGGACAAAACTAGATAATCATGAACACATAGCATGGAATGGTCTTTTCAGAATCTTTAAATTTGTTTTTTTCGGGAACATGCAAAAGATTTGCATGCCGTTGTATTGATAGGGGAAAAATAGTACAAAGAGGCACAACAGACAAAGTCTAGGAGAAGTAAGAAAGCAGTATTACAAACGCGCCTTAAAGAAAGAAAGAACATCACTTTAGGCTAAGACCTATGCAGTGGAGCTACAGGAGAAGGGAACTAAGAGGACAGACTCTACGCCGGCACGCCGCCAACACGAAAGTTCATCGAGAGGCTTGCTCAGGAGGTCATCCATATCCTGTTGAACATTGTCGAAGACTCGGGCGTTCTGTTCTCGCCAAATGTACCAGAGGAAAAGGATTACCAAAGTATCAAAGCATTTCCTTCGGTCTTTGTGGAATCTTTTCCTCTCAGCAATCCACCAATCCAATAGCCGTTCATGGGACGCTGGCACTCTCTGGGAAGCACCAAAGACCCTCAGCAGTTTACCCCAAGCTAGCTTGACCTGTGGGCAGTGGACAAGTAGGTGGTTAATCGTCTCCTGATGGTGAATTCAGAAGGAACAAATAGGATTCACTGGTACTCCCCGACGTACCTGTTTGTCCACCGTCTAGCAGCGGTCATTGGCTGTTGTCTATGCAAAAAATTTGCGTTTGAGCGGCGCCTTGTTTTTCTAAATCAATTTATGACCTATGAAAACGGTCCCACCAATGAAGAACACATTCTAAGCCGACTTCACTAAGTAGACCTCTGAGGGGTCCATCCTCCAAGCTAGCCTGTCTTTAGTTTCAGGGTCGAGGGACACGGATTGAACGTTAGCCCAGAGGTGGTCATACTCAGCCAGGGCGGTAACTGTTAGTGCCGCCTGGATGTCGCGAACCCACGCGTTGAGGGCAAAACCTTCAGCCACTGTGGTAGTTTTTCTTGCTTTCGGAGGAATCAAACTCCAAAGAGTTCGGTAAAACGATTGAACGGATTTTCCACCGATCCATTTGTCGAGCCAGAGGAGGGTAGTGTTTCCATCTCCCAAGTGCACCTCAGTTGCTGCACGGAACAATGCCTGAACAATCGGTTCATGGGACACTTGAAGGTGTGCCCATGTCCAAGATGGTTCTGATTTTTGCCACCAAAGCCATCTCATCTTCAAGGCGTATCCCATGAGTTTGAGGTCAAGGATCCCTAAACCACCAAGTTAGAGTGGCCTACAAACTGATCGCCACGCGACCAAGCATTGCCCTCCATGAGCTATGCCCCTCCCTTTCCAAAGAAATGTGGGCCGACGTTTGTCGATTGCCCTGATGGCCCAGGATGGAAGCTCCAAGGATAGGAGATGGTAGAGGAGGGTGGTGGAAAGAACGTGTTTAACCAAGATGAGACGGCCACCCGAGGATAGTAGTTTACCTTTCCAGGTTGGTAGTTTCTTCGTGAACTGATCTACCAACGGTTGTAGTTGTGTCTTGGTCAGTTTGGACAAAGATAGAGGTAAGCCCAAGTATTTGATGGGGAAGGAGGATAGTTGACAAGGTAGCTCGAGACTGGCCGTTTGTATCTCGACTTCTCCGTAGCAAATGGGCATCACTGAGCTCTTTTGGAGATTGGCGCAGAGGCCAGAAGCCATCCCAAATGCCTGGAGGATGTGTTTGACTATTTGCAAATCCTGCCGAACCGGGGCAATGAAGAAAATCACGTCATCGGCATACAGGGATACACGTTCTTGAAGCCCCCGGGTTCCAAGCGAGGTGAGCAAAGAGGAGCTGCTCGCTTTGTGGAAGAACGTGTTCAACACTTCCATAACCAGAATGAAAAGCATTGGAGACAACGGGTTCCCTTGCTTAAGACACCGTTGCAAGACGATCTTGTTGCCCGGCATTCCATTGATGAGGATTGAAGAGGAGGAAGTCGCTAGGAGCATGGAGATCCACTCACACCATTTGTCCCCGAATCCCATATGTTTAAGGACTTCAAGTAGGAATTGCCAAGATAGCGAATCAAAGGCTTTGGAGATGTCCACCTTAAGCAGAAGAGCTGGTTGTTTTCTGGCACGTAGGTTTTTAGTAGCCAGTTGGATGAATCGGAAGTTGTCATGGATGGTTCGACCCGCAATAAAAGCACTTTGATTTGATCTGACCAGGACCGGTAGCATGTGCTTTAGTTTGTTAGCCAATACCTTCTAGAAGAGTTTTGCAAAGCTATGGACTAAGCTGATTGGTCTAAAATCGGTCATAAGGACAGGTTTTGTCTTCTTTGGGATCAAGGTAATGAAGGCACTTAGACAGTGGAGGGAATGACTCCTTAAATTGAAAAGCACGTGGAAGGCTTCCATGATACTAGGTTTGATGATCGGCCAAGCCGCTTTGTAGAAAGCTCGTGTGAAGCTGTCGGGACCAGGCGATTTTGCTGAAGGGAGAGCTTTGACAACCCCCCAGACTTCTTCTGAGAAAGAGATGTCCAGGTGGGTTAAGTTTGCTAGCGATAGCTCCAGGAAGTTAAGGTCGAGAGAGTGATCTCGGTCAACACAGGAGCCCATGAGGTTTGAGAAGAAATCACGAATCTGTTCTGCAATTTCTGATTGGAGGGAGTACAACATGCCACCATTCGAAATTGAAGGAATGAATTTTTTTCCTTCGGTGTGACGCCGCGAAAGTGGAAGAATTGAGTGTTTGTGTCACCCTCTTTGAGCCAGTTGATGTGGGAGCATTGCCTAGCAATCGTTCTTTCGAGCGAGGCCGAGGCCAACCCAAGGTATTTTAATTTGAGGGCTTTGCGGAACCAACTTTCCTGAGGTGACAGCGGGTGCACCTCCTGAGCTCGATCGAAACGAAAAATTAATGTCTTGCTACCAATGCTATTAGTATTCCCATGTTTTTTTTGTCGAACTAGAATTAATAAATTAAATTGACAATAAAACTAATATAGGACTTAGGCTACTTATTTAGCTAATAAAAACAAGTGTGTTTCGGACTAGAAGAGCTTGATCAACTCAGATATTGATTTGGGCCAGGATCGACCCTACGTAGACATGCATTGCCTTCTTTTCTGGCTCATATGCTCCTGGCTCCTCTTCGTGGCTCATGTTTTTTCTTCTGGCTCAAGCCAAACTCAACACACTGCCCTCCTGTGCTCTTGCTGTTTACATGCACAATGCAGCCCACATCCTACATGTATTGGTTCATGTGCTATAGCCGTTGCTTTTATTTTCTTGTGCGCCACCTGACACAGCACAACTCTACATGTTGATCCATCACATCCTATGCCATCCTCCCTCTCCTTAGAAACTGATGTCACGCATTGGAATTACTAGTCACGCGCACTGTTTATGTGCGTAAATAGCACCCTCCGTACTATAGCATCTGAATATGGCAGTATTTGATTAGTTAGGATTTAGATAAGATTAGCTCCTTTAAATTAGAAATTGCTTTCTTAAGAGTGAAGTAAGTCATCGTAATAAAAAAGGTAGCATGTATCTATTATCAATTAAACAATGAAGATGAATTAATCTAGTCTCTTCCCCAAGTTCTATCATCCCAGTCTATACTCATCTCTCATCCCACCAAGCCGACGCTGCCCGGCCTTTCTCCCAGCGGTGTTTGCTCTGATGAACTAAGGTTCATCACATTTGGTATCAGAGCAGTCAATCTCTTCTCATGACTTCTGCTTACCATGCCTACAAGATATGTTGCCAAGTCGTTGGCCACAATAAAGGCTAACGCCAACAAGATGGCCACTAATACCAATGACAATGACAAGAAGATGTCGGCCATCTTTCTCGACATGCATACCACTTTGGAGAAGATGATCGCTAATAAAAAAAGGCGCAACAAGAGGCGGCAACAGCGCTATTCCCAGCAACCGCCGCGCTGTCGCTGGAACATGTCGTGGCAACCGCGGTTCTACCGACGCCTGCCGCAACCCTGCCACATCCTGTCGCGGCAGCCGTGTTGCTGCCGAAGCCTGCCGCGGCAGCCGTGTCACTACCGCGAGCTATTGCGGTACTACCGACGCCCACTGCGACCGTGCTATGTCCTATCGCGATGTTGTCGAAGGCTGCCATGGCCTTGCAAAAGCCTACCGCGATAGCCACATCGTAGAAGTCTACAACAACGCTGTCGTGGTGGGCACCGTGCTTGTCGTGGCGATCGCAGATGCCATCAATGTTGTTGCACTTGTACGTGAAAGTTACGGTCTTCAAGGTCACGAGTAAACATCACAGTCTCTCGTCTACTTGGGGTCTCCTTGGGCTACAGTCATGGCTGCCACCACATCTCGAGGACGAGCTATCGCCGAAGTGGGGAGAAGTCACGCGCTGAAATTACTATTCACGCACATTGTTCATACATGTGAACAATACCCTCCGTACTGTAGTTTCCGAGTATGCTAGTATTTGATTAGTTAGGATTAAGATAAGATTAGTTTCTTTAAATTAGAGATCACTTTCTTAAGGGTGAAGTAAGTCATCCCTATAAAAGGGTTAGCATGTATTCATTATCTATTAAGTAATGAAGATGAATTAATCTAGTCTCTTCCTCAAGTTGTATCATCATAGTCTATACTCAAATCTCTCATCCCACCAAGCCGACGCCATCCGGCTTTCCTTCCGGTGGTGTTTACTCTGATGAACTAAGGCCCATCGCAACTGATTTAGAATTAAAAGTTGGTGTCGATATGATGCCTTGGGCTGCATCATACATGACACAGTGCTTAAAGGTTATTTTTACAAATTTAGGAGAGTGTTTATTCGCATGACTAAAAATTTGTTGATTCTATCTTAGCTTCCTTTCTACTGGCACTACTCATATATTTGGCTATTTGCCAGTTGTTTACAATTGTAGTGCCAAGAGGGCGCCCCCAGGGTCCGGCAAAAAGAAACAACTCGATGCTTTGTGTAATACTGCCTGCACCAGTTCTTTGCGTTGGATTTATATCTAAATTCTCAAATGTTAGTGCATAGTTAGCAGCAGCTTGGCTCGTAGCATTGGAAAATATGGTTCAACGTTGTGGACGTGTATGGTGTGATTCTTGGAATAAACTCATATGTTTATCTATGCACGTTTAAAGAGCACGAGTGGGATTTTTTAAAAGGATTCCTCCACATTCAAATGGAATTAAAATAGGACGGAATAGTGCAGGCATTTAAATAATGGGGTAAAGTAAAGATGTGTTTTGTATTAGTTATGCACATAGCACAGTTTAAACAAGAAAGATAGGATTTATTCAAACACGAGCTTAGTCTTTGAATATTGAGCATTTCATGGGTTGGTTTAATTTTCTTTTCTATTAAATGTGCATATACTGACCAAAGATGGATATTTTTTGCTCATATCTTATACATGACACAGTGCTTAAAGGTTATTTTTACAAATTTAGGAGAGTGTTTATTCGCATGACTAAAAATTTGTTGATTCTATCTTAGCTTCCTTTCTACTGGCACTACTCATATATTTGGCTATTTGCCAGTTGTTTACAATTGTAGTGCCAATCTACTACCTGAATGGATATTTCTTGAGCCTGTTCCTTGCTTGTACCTGGATTCTGGACAACCTTACACAGAATGAACTTTTATGCATCAATTCATCTTTGCAGGATGTCGCTTCAAAAATAATGGCTTTTTCACAACAAGGTCCGCGTACTACATGTATAATCTCAGCAAATGGTGCTCTGTGCACAGCAACACTCCGTCAACCAGCAACCTCTGGTGGCATAGTGACGTATGAGGTACGTTCAAGCCCAACTTGCTAAGAGCTTAGAGCAATGCTTGAGTTTTGCTTCTCATTCTTTCTGTGAAATGGTACTGCACAAGTTCAAAAAACTATCATAGGCATCACAACTGTTGGCAACCTCTGCTTCGGTTGCATTTTATATGCTTTAGTAGCATGCGCTCTGTTGGCTTATGGGCCGGCTACCAAATGTTTGCTTACTATTTAGTGTCAACTAACAACCCTACACCACTGGTTTACTTTCCATTACTTCCCTCTTGCCACTTCTTCCTAGTTTTGCCAGTAACAAGCTTCTCCATTTGCTTACAGTCTTTGTGAACCCAGTATGGAGTTTGTTCACCTCTTCATCTGTTCATGATAACTTGGTTTCTGACCATGGAGGAGAAATGGCTAATATGTAGTTTTAAGTTTACATCTCAGCTAGGCAGATGACAGGAAAAACAGAACGAAAATTTTAATCTGCTCACGCTCTCCAATCCAGTGGAAATAACTAAATATGACGTTAAAGGCATCAGGTTTGCCATTTGGAATCAATTCTTTGTAGAGCATGTGATAGTTTATTGGTGCCCACCATCACGCCACAATTTCTTTTCTTGTTGTTTATCATACAAATCAATATATCAAAGAAATGAATTATGTGATGTGTCACAGGGCCACTTCGATATTCTCTCTCTGTCAGGCTCATTTCTGCTTGCAGAGGATGGTGACACTCGTAGCAGGACAGGTGGTTTGAGTGTGGCACTGTCTGGAAGTGATGGACGTATAGTAGGAGGTTGTGTTGCTGGAATGCTTATGGCTGCGACACCTGTCCAGGTTCATCATTCATCTATGGCTTTTTGCTCATTGTTTTCAACTGGCATATGCCCCCAAATTAGCACTCGAGGCCTTCGGTGACAGGTTACCATTTTATTTTTCAGGTTGTGGTTGGCAGTTTCATCTCCGAGGGTAAAAAGCCCAAAGAAGAACAACTGAAACGTGAGCCAACATCTGCGCCAATGCACACAGCTGGCATTGGTGCAGCCTCAGCTGCAAGTCCTCCATCCGATGGAACATCAAGCGATCACTCTGATGACCCAGGGAGCCCCATGGGACCTAATGGCAGCACGTTCGACAACTCAGGCCATCCCATGCACACTGCATATGCTCCTGTCGCCTGGTCGCTATCCGGGAACCAAGGCCGCTACGATCCCGACCTGAAGATGATGACCGACTGATGACTCCTGTTTTGCAGCTTTATTGTTAGCAGTTGACTAGTAGAGTGTAGGGTTCAGGGTTCCTGCACCGGTGCCAGCGGCAGTGTCGGCCAATAATCTGGTGTGCTAGCAGTAATCAGAAAGCGTGAAGGAAGAGCTCAGGAGCGATAAGTAGCCCCAGCTCACGCCTTGCCCTGTTTGGTAGTTCTTAGTTTGTATCTCGTCTGTTTTCACTGTCAGTAGCTTATGCAGCCTGCCTGCTGGACTAATTTACGCCAATCTGGTAGTACGGTTTTTCTATTCATGGATTTGTATCTCTAGTATCGACGTGTACCAGTGTTCATCTTGTAATGCCATGTTTTTATTTGCACATGTTCGTGTTTTCATTCCATGTATATCTGTTTATTTGCATATGGCCGTGTCTTCATTCCATGTATGTCTGTTTAAGCAAAGTGCTTTTGTTTCGTTTGTCTCCGCGGCTTATTCTAGCTTTTAAGTCTAAACTTTTAGCTTATTTTGCACTATAGTATTTTTTTTCACTGTAGTAGCGGTTAGCTTTTTTGGTGTAATTAAAATTTAATTTTTTTAAAAAAAAGTTATATCATCATAGATAATATAAAGAAATAAGACAAAATAAAAAAACTAAAAAATCGGAAAAAATAAAATTAAAAAACTAGAAGTTCAAATCTAAAGAAGCATGATCCCAAATAAGTTGTGTTATACCACCTCCTCTCTAAACAACCAACACAACCCTAATGAGCACAATTCAAGCTTACTGGGGAAACTGATCAACCCCACTAATATAGATTTTACACACTCACGTACGCTTCTTAAAGTCTTTACAAGGCTCAACCTACTAATTCTTTAGAGATTGATCCACTTGACAATTTCAACTCTCATTGATCTAAACCACTTCTTCTTTGTGTATCTCCGCGCCACAGTTTTGATCAAAGCACTAACCCGGTATTTGACCAACTACCAAAAAACCTTCGACGAAGCTTCAAGATGTCTTGCCTTGACTCCGTCTTCACCTTCACTTCAAAGCATCTCTACCTGTTTTGATACGCAACCCGTAGTGCCCAATAACTAACCATCGCATCTCCATGTATTCGGACTCCACTGAACCGTCTCTATATGTATCGGCCTCGTCACTTGGCGCACCACATGTACCAACTCGCATCTTCATGATCCTTGTCTTCTCTGTACTTCCCACTTAAGCTACGTAACATCACCTGGACTTATATGACTGCTCCGGATCTCAGTTCCTACGCCTGGTTTTGGTGTATTTCCATCGACCGCTACGTCCTCCAAGCCACCTGTTCATCCAAAGATCAAGCAATCATCTTAAGCACAAATTCCATACGCTTAACTCACGTTCATCAAAACCATGCATGATGCAATGCAATACAAGCAGCTATGGCACATATGCCATGTAGACACTCAATCACTCTTGATCCTAAATTGACCAAACCAAATAGCCAACTGTCAGTCTGACCACCATTACAAGGCTGATCATACCATTGGGGCTGGTCTGACCGCCGACACAATGTCAGTCAGACCGACCAGTAGCCGGTACCACCCTAGTAGACCACCGGCCAGTCTGACCGTTTATATGACACCTCGACCCCTGTAGAATTAGGTCCATGATGGCCCATATGTGTGTGTGCACATGAGTGTATGTGTTAGTCTCATCTTACTAATTTAGTTTGAGAAGCACTAACATATAAGTCTAGAGCTTCCAATGGTAGCAACATCCGGTTAACCGTTTTGCGCGAAGCAAGGATGAAAGTGCAAGCGGGTTGCTACGTGTGCATGATCTATCCAGAATGGGGTTAGGTCTAAGCCGGTTTGGACTCTAGGGCGTTACAAATGGTATCAAAGCCGACCCTCGCGGTTACATGAGCGTGTGCGAGTAAGGGGCGCAGGCATATGGCGCATGGCGCGTGTGGGGCCGGAGTGGACACACGGTATGGTATATGTGCTAGCACTGAACACACGAACATGTGCCAAGAGGGGACATCCTGATCATTTGCCCCAATATGGGTATGTTGGGCCGACGAGGACGTCGGGTCCTTTGAGGGGGTGTATGTGACACCTCGGCCCTTGTAGAATTAAGCTCATGATGGTCCATATGTGTGTGCATATGAGGGTATGTGTTACTCCCACCTTACTAGTTTAGCTTGAGAAGCACTAACATATAACCCTAGGGTTTCAAATGGCAGCAACCTCCGGTTAACCGTTTTGCGCGAAGCGAGGACGAAAGTGCAAGCGGATTGCTACGTGTGCGTGGCTTATCTAGAATGGGGTTAGACTTAAGCCGGTTTGGACTCTAGGGCGTTACAAATGGTATCAAAGCCGACCCTCGCGGTTACATGAACATGTGTGGGTCAGGGGCGTAGGCATATGGCGCATGGCGCGTGTGGGCCCGGAGTGGACACATGGTATGGTATATGTGCTGGCACTGAACACATGGACATATGCCAAGAGGGAACATCTTGATCATTTGCCCCAATATGGGTATGTTGGGTCGACGAGGACGTCGGGTCCTTTGAGGGGGGTTTATGTGACACCTCGGCCCTTGTAGAATTAAGCTCATGATGATCCATATGTGTGTGTGCAAATGTGAGTATGGGTCAGTCATACCTTACTAGTTTAGCTTGAGAAACACTAACATATAAGCCTAGGGCTTCCAATGATAGCAACCTCCGGTTAACCATTTTGCGCAAAACGAGGACAAAAGTGCAAGCGAGTTGCTATGTGTGCGTGGCCTATCCAGAATAAGATTAGACCTAAGTCGGTTTGGACTCTACAGCATTACAGTTTAACTGCACCAGAAAATACCATTTCTAAAATTTCAGTTAAACTTTATCTAGTTTCAGTTTTCAATTCCAATGGCACCTACTACAAACTTATCTCTAAACAAGTGTTTAACGTTCAATTTCCCAAATGCCCATGGCCATTTTGACCGCTCGCCCTAGGGCGGTCAGACCGTCAGCTATCAACCGATTAGATCACCTGAACCCTAATAGCATAATATGAAATCAGAATTTTCTAAAATTATTGCATAATTTAAATTCAACTCAACTAAAGTGCAAATTATTTATCACAAATATATATTAGATCTCGTACATGGTCTCTCACTGTGGTTCTCTTGCAACGTGGCATTCTCTCTTCCCCATTGAGGGCATCGGAATTTTGTTCACCTTGCGTTCCTCAGTAGGCTTCTCCTTTCTTTTGATGGCAACAAAACCATCAGTTGAAGCTGTTTGTTCCTGTTCTTAATCCTCCATTGCAGGCTTTCCATGGCCAGTTTCATCTCCAAGAGAACCTTCTTCAGTGTCGGCTGAACCAATACCATTGCAAGTAACGGGCAGTATGCCGTGTTCAATGACATCTTCTTTGGAGCTTTTCCCAGTATCATCTAGATTTGTACTATTACAATTAACTGGCAGTTTGCTGTGTTCAATGCCATCTTCTAGGAAACATTTATCAGTACCAGATAAACTTGTACCATCACAATTAACTGGCAGTCTGATGTGTTCGGTGTCCTGATCACCTACGTTGCGCGGATACTTCACAAAAGTCACGTATCAGTATCGGATACTGTACCGGATACGGATACTGCCCCGATACACTCCGATACGTATCCTGCACGTATCCTCTAATTTTTTATTTTTTTAAAAAAGAAAATAATTCTCGATATTTCTCCGATACTTCCCCGATACCTCCCCGATACTTCCCTGATACCTCTTGACCTAATAAGCAAGCTTCACTCCGTTTGGTCGATCCATTCCCATCTTTCTCCACACCCACATCGCTCCTCTCCCCTACGACTGTCGCTGCCAAGACGCCGCCGCCACCGCTCCCTCATCGGTAGCTCCACTTCCCTCCCCGTCGCCCGCTCTCCTTCCTTCCCCGTTGCCCGCTCCCCTTCCCTGCTACCTCCCATTCCCTCCCCGGCCCCGTGTTGCCGCCGCCAAGATGCCGCCTACTCCCCTTCCCTCCCCGCCAAGAAGCCGTCGCCTCCCATCTTTCCCCACGCCGCATCGACCAACTCCTCTCCCCTGTGGCTGCCGCCGTTGCCACTCCCTCGTCGGCCACTCCACTTCCGTCCCAATGGCCTGCTCCCTTTCCCTCCCTGTCACCCGCTCCCCTTCCTTGCTGGCTCCCCTTCCCTTCCCAGCCAAGACACGGTCCGCTCCCCTTCCCTCCCCGCCAAGACGCCGCCTGCAGCCTCCACGCCACTGCACTCGGTGAGTCCTAGATTTGTGCTGTAATGGTAGTTGGATGATGCTAGATTTGTGACTTTATGCTTTGGATTTGTGCTGTAATGGTGGTGGATCTGTGTTGTAATGGTCCTAGAAAGGGAAAAGTTGATCTGCATTCTATCCCAAGAAGAGATACTGATTTCCAATATTATGTTCTTGCAAAAGAATTATCAGCCTTGCATTCTGTCCTAAGAAGAGATATTGCATTTTGTCCTTTAAATTTCAGTGAGAACATAGCCTTCAGATCTGTGCTTGATTTTCAAAGAGAAAAGAATGTGCTTTATCACGAAGTGCTGAATCTGTTCTGTAATGGTAGCTGGATACTATATTTGTGACTTTATGCTTTCTTAGGGTCCTAGAAAGGGAAAAGTTGATCTGCATTCTGTCCTAAGAAGAGATACTGATTTCTAATATTTTGTTCTTGCAAAAGAACTATCAGGTCAATAGATGAGGGACACAATATATATCATGAAACTACATTCCTCTTGTCTGTACCATGTAGAAGGTCATTGAAATGGAACGTTAGATCTGGTAGTTTCCAGGCATTAAGTTATACAATGAAAAATAAATGTTTCAGGAGGTCTGATGAACACTTGCACTATCTAACTATCTATGATTCTGTTATTTATTTGTATATATGTACTTATTTATTCTCTCATTCTTCACAGATGTTTTATTATATTGGTTTCATCAACTTGTATAAGGCTAATAGCTAAGAGGGGGAACTAGAGAATAAATCAATTTGCTACATCAATATTAAGATATTCTCGGTTTCTAAATTCTTTTGTAGGAATTCATTAATTTCTGATATATATATATATATATATATATATATACTTATTTATTCTCTCATTCTTCACAGATGTTTTATTATATTGGTTTCATCAACTTGTATAAGGCTAATAGCTAAGAGGGGGAACTAGAGAATAAATCAATTTGCTACATCAATATTAAGATATTCTCGGTTTCTAAATTCTTTGTAGGAATTCATTAATTTCTGATATATATATATATATATATATATATATATATATATATATATATATATATATATACACACTTATTTATTCTCTCATTCTTCACAGATGTTTTATTATATTGGTTTCATCAACTTGTATAAGGCTAATAGCTAAGAGGGGAACTAGAGAATAAATCAATTTGCTACATCAATATTAAGATATTCTCGGTTTCTAAATTCTTTTGTAGGAATTCATTAATTTCGATATATATATATATATATATATATATATATATATATATATATATATATATATATATATATATATATATAAACGTATCGTCGATCGGTGTTTTTGGGAATATGGCGAATCGCGGTATCGACGTATCGCGTATCCGTATCGGTATCGAGGTATCCGGGCAACATAGCTGATCACCTTGGGAACTTTCTCGAGTATCAGCTAAACTGATGCCATCACAATCCGCCGGCGGCTTCCTGTGTTCGACTGCGCCTTCCTGACTTCCCTTACTATCAGGTAAGCCTACTGCGTTGCAATTTGATAGTCTCCACTGCATTTCTCTGCGCCTTCCTGACTTCCCTTACTATCAGTTTCAGGAGCTTCGTCACGGTCGTCAAGAAAACCCGCTCCAAACAACTCCCGGAGACTGCTTCCTTTTTGCGCCACGTTCCACCGTACTCCTACCAAGCAGAGCCAAAATCTCTTGTGGCAGAAACCCCATGCTCAGATTGGCCTCCAAAACAATTCTCCCTCAAAGCAGCAATCCCACCGTCCTGTGGGGCGGCGTGTTTCAACAGTGAATGCCCAGACACCCGGTACTGGATCCCAGCATATACAGTTAAGCAAATCACTTGGTATAAGTAATTGGGAAATGTAGCAAGATAAGGAGCAAGTTGAGTACGATCTGATAAAAATAAAAATTACCTCCAATGGATCTTGGGTCTCGCTGCCGATGTCGCCACCAGGATCAGCAACCAGCTCGGGAGCCTCCAGCGACTCATACTCGTAACGGGAGAACCAGTTCTTGATGTCCGGTGGCTCTGACGAAAAACACCAACAACAGCAACATGAGCACGTGTCAAAGATCCAAAGTTGGCGGATCAAGAAAGGCTAAAACTCGTCAGGGCGATAGAGGGGAACCCACGGGAAGGGAACGAAAGGGGGGACGAGCTGCACCCGTGCACCTGCAGCAACAGCAAACGCGAATCAGATGCTTGAAGGGTCGATTCCGCCGGCAAGGCAAGCGGTGTTCGACGGTCCACTGAGCGGCTGCAGCGATGCAAGGACCGGAAGTAGGAGGAGAGGGGATGCCGTGAAGCATACCTGGCTTTGGGTGGCGGCTTCGTTGGGGGTGTCGGCCATGGCAGTGGGGCGGGGTGGCTTCGTCTGGAAGAAGATCTGCCTCTGCGTTTTACTTCTGAAAATTCGAAGTGCCAGGGGAAGGAAGCCCGGCGTGTCCCGCGAAAAGAGAAGCGCCCGGGAAGTGAGAGCCGAAACTACTTCGATTTTTGCGTTGCCCGTGATGGGCTTGATAGGCCGAAATTAAATGGATAGGCCCGTGACATGAAAGGTGCAGCAGTTAGTTTTGTATTTGAAGCGACCTGAAAATTGAAAGGAGCTAGATGGGCCTAGTTTCGGCCTACCATGGAGAATTGTGTCGTCGGTGGTAGCTTTGGCTTGGGCCGTATGCTCTACAACAAATCGATCGGGTGGGGTTAACACAATGTGCCGAGTTGTACTTGGCATAGTTTCAACTAGCCTTATAGGCGCGGCGCCACTCCGCGTCAGCCACCGTACGTACCAAAGTAAAAGAGGTGATAATTCGTGAGGAGTTTTTTAAAAAAAATCGAAGGCACATGCGTATTTTAGAGAAAGGTAAAGGTCCTTTTCGCAAAAAATGAGGACCTGTACGTAAACAAACGAGGACCCGTGCGCAATTTCAAAAACCGCGGGGGGCTATCCTGCAAAGTGGAGGGGCTAAAAAAATTGGCAGGGACCTTTTCGTGAGAACCAAGGACATGTACGTAATTTCGGGAAAACGCAGGGACTTTTTTGCAAAACAGCTCACCCGACCGTACGCAAATTCGGCGGCCACGCTTGGCAGTGCGCGTCAGCGCGGGGTGGTGGTGTTCCTCCAGCGAAACTCCCGGGCGTAATAGGGGAGGTATTCTTGGAAATGCAGAGAACCTATATGTAATTTTGGAGAAGTGGAGGGGGTTTTTCTAGAAAAAAATATGGCAGAAGTTTTTTTTGCAAGAACCGAGGATTTAAACGTGATTTCGTAAAAGTCGAAAGGTTTTTCCGCAAAAAAGCTGAGGTGGCAGGGCTGTCTGAGGACGCGTCCCTCTGGGTCTAATATATGATGATGATACTCAAAACATTTAAGACCATTTTTGGAATGGATGAATTCAGTACGAATCTTAAGTACTGCACTACTAAAATTCCCATCAAATTTCTTCACTCCAAACAAGCCCAAGATAACCAAACTGCATACATAGTGGAGGGAACGAAGGCGAAATCAAACAAAAGAAATGAAAATGCACACTCCGTGTCACTTGTGAGCCTCGAGAACCAACAAAGGTCTGGTTTGGATCCCGTAATTTTTTTCCGTACTCCTAAGTAAACTGAAATGTTTTTCCCATGAGATTTCTGCGCTCCAAACATGCTCTAACACGTGATGCAAAACTCGAACCTATGTGGGAATGGACGGATCAAAACCCGCCTAATTGAACATTTAAATTGTGCACGCAGTGCATATACTCATGCTCAACGTATTGTTGAATCTTTGTGCTCGTATCAAATAATATACACACTACTCCAGTCTTCCGTAATTTCGTTTCTCTTTACACGTACAGAGTTACAAAGTTACCGTGCAACAGAGGCCACTGACGAAAGAAGATCAATTGAGAAATTTGAGGTAGTCCCTGAGGTCAGTGGGGAAGCAAGTGTACTGCCTCCAGAGCGCGCCGTGCGACCTCAGCATCCTCACCGCCTTCTCCTTGGTCGACGGCGAGCTCTCCACCTGCAGCAACGCCAGCAGCTTCGCCACGCCGCCGCTCACCACCATGTCATCCAGCACCCTCTCCGCTGGGGCCGCCGCGCACATCACCAGCCACAGCACGTTGACGGCCAGCCTGGTGGCCAGCCCTGACACGCGCAGAACCGTCCGTACCACGGCAGCCACAGCCAGCCCGTGCTCCGCGAAGGCGAGCCGGCCCTCGGGGCACTTGCACAGGCGCTTGAGGAGGAGGAGGGCCCGATCGGCGACGTGGCGGTCGGCGTCGGGGAGGAGCTCCACGAGCACGCGCACGGCACCCACCTCCACGGCCTTGGCGCGGCGGGCGCCCCGCGAGCGCGCCGTGACGTCGAGGAGCACGTCGAGGGCGCGCGAGCTCAGCTTCGCGGAGGCGCCGTCGGACAGAAGCTCGAGGAGGGACTTGACCATGTCGTCGACGTCGACGTTCGAGGTCCAGTCGCGGTCGCTGGCCTTGGAGATCTTGGCGACGATGGACATCGCGTGCAGCCTCGCCTCGGCGCTGCCGCGTTGAACCAGCGCAGCCACGGGCCTCATGCACTCCGGCTTAAGCACCAGCTCCACCGACGCGTCGTCGGAGAGCGGGAGCGTGGTGAGGACGGCGGCGGCCTCCTCGCACGTCCGGAACGCCGAGAAGTCCCCACCAGCTCCGCTCTCCGCCAGCGCCTGCGTCATGACGCGGCCGAGCACCTGAATGCCGCCGCAGGCCACGAAGTCGTCCTGCGCCGCCTCGTCTCCGTTCATGCAGGACTTCAAGTTCTTGAGTGCGGTCACCTTGAACGGCGTCTCCTCAATGCCAGCGAGCACCGACGGCAGCCTCTCCCGCGCCAACGTCAGCGCGTCGGTCGTGCTCGACGACGACAACGAAGCGCGCTCGAGCCAAGAGGAGATGACGCGCTTGAGGGTGTGGTTAGGCGTGAGGTCGAAGGAAGCAAGGCACTGC